>JACWST010000294.1:25141-43010 GCA_014850475.1 Cryphonectria naterciae
TGTAGGATTGGTGCGGCGTGTCGGGCGCGTGCCACGGGCGCGTCTGGACCGCGCCCCATCTCGGCTCCCCCTCCCCCCCCCCGCCCCTCTTCCTTTTTTTTTTTTTTTTTTGGGAGGGTGGACGAATGTAGTAGTATTGAGCTCGTGCAGTCGTGTACCACCAACAGGGGTGTGTTGAGAGCCTGGCGAGCTTCAATGTACTGTACTTTACTGTACAGTACCTCTGTCTCCGTTCCACTGGTCGCCCCATCCTATGCAAGCTCCCGTCCAAATTACTTTTTTTCCTCCCACTCCCCCTTCCAATTCCTTGTTTCTATTTGATTTATTCCACACAGCTGCCTGATGTGCTGGCGCGGCGTCTACTTCTGAGAAGGAGAAAGAGAGAGAGAGAGAGAGAGAAAGCGAGAGAAAGTCAGGTCGCTCTTGACATTTCACGTGCTGCCCTCCCCTCGACATGCGCTCTGCCCTGTCCCCCGTTTTTGAAGATAAAAAGAAAGGGCCGCCCTCTCTCTTTCCTTCTCGAACCTCCCATTTTCCTTCCTTTTCTCACCAGAGCCTCAACCCCCCCCACACACACCTGCCTTTTGATCGAATACTTTGATCTTCTGCTCTTTTCCTCATGTTCTGTCACATTCAACTCTTGACAGATCTCGAGGGAAGCACTGTACACACACACACACAAACAACCACACTTTCGTCCAAGCAAACAGACCAAGACAACATCATGGCTGACGAGTCCAAGACCGAGTCTTCCTCCAAGACCGAGTCTCCCTCCAAGGGCAAGTCTGCACCCAAGGGCAAGTCTCCCTCCAAGCCCAAGTCTACACCCAAGCCCAAGTCTACACCCAAGCCCAAGTCTACCCCCAAGCCCAAGTCTACACCCAAGGCCAAGGCTACACCCAAGCCCCGCGCCAAGGCCACGGGCAAGGGCACCTCAAAGGCGTCCAGCAAGAAGTTGGTCGAGGCTGGCGATGAAACCAAGGAGCCTGTCAACGCTGAGAAACACAATGGAGGCCCTGCTCTCAATGCCAGGCCTGAGAACAGCATTGGAGAGCCTTTCGTCGACAACAACAAGAACCCAGCTCAGCCTGCCTTCGACAACAATACCAACCAGCTTCCCCAGCTTCCCCAGCTTCCCCAGACCCAAGACGAGATGGGAGGTCCTGTCATCGACCACACTCCCCAGCCCACTGCCCACGTCCCCAACCAGCCTGTTGAGCACGAGAACCAGATGGGACACCCTGGTGTCCACAACCATATTCCTCAGCCTGCTGTCGGTTGGCAGCCTGCTGTCGGCGATGCGAACAAGCCTGCTCAGGTTGTCGAGGAAGACTCTGGACAGCCTGCCACCAGTGGTGCCAACAAGTCTGTCCAGGCTGAGGAAGACAGCAACCAGCAGCCTGCTGCTGATGGTACCAATCAGCAGCCTGCTCAATCTGAAGACTACAAGAAGCGCTTCAAGGCTCTCCTCAAGACCCCAATGGGCCGCGTCTATGGTGGGACTTTCACAAGGCTGTTCGTGGTGCTCCACTGGCTGCAGAAGAGCCACAACAGAGACACCATGCACCCTAGGCGAGGTCAGGAAGGCCCTGAGCAGATCATCGAAGACACCCTTCGCAGACTCTGGGACAACTTGAGCAACATACCTGCCGAGCCACAGACGAGCGACAACCTCCCGGGTGATGCTACCAAGCAACCTGTTCATCCATCTCAAGAAAATGCTGAGTCGAAGGAGCTTCAAAAGGCCGATTGCTCCTTTGCCACAATCTTCGGGCTGCTGATGGATATTGGCGATTGGCTGGAAGACCCTGAGACCAGGACCGTCCTGCCACCTAGGCTGGCCCAGGAAGCCGACGAGACCGTCCAGAACACTCTCGATAAACTTCACACCATCTTCAACAAGGGGCTTGCGGAGCTCCCGCTTCCCGCTGCCCAGGCCACCAACCAGGGCCCTCTGCCCCAGCAGCAAGCGGCCATGGCCGCCGCGTACGGGTGTAATTTGGCCGCCATACAGATCCAGCGGGCCGCCGCCGAGGCCACTGGCGAGCCATCTCTAGCTCAGGTTCAAGGCGACCGGCCCGCCAGTGAAGCTACCAGCAACCCTGCTCTGGCGCAGGTCATGATCGACCAGCCCGGTCCTGCGACTACAAGTAGGCCTGCGCAGCCACAGGCACAGGTCCAGCAGCCAGTCGTCCAAGACGCCGGGATGGCCGACAGCCCTCTCAACAACAACATTAGCAACGAACAGTTAGAGGCAACCCGTATCCAGTTGGCTTTCACGGTTCAGGACATGGTTGAGCCGACTCATCAGCCCGCCGGAAATCCCGGCGTTGAGATGTTCTCTGATCCTCAGCTGCCCGTCTCTCCTCCCGCCTCTCTGGTGGACCAGACCTTGGCCCAAGAGATGAACGAAGCCGAGGCCCAGCATCGAGGACAAAGCACCATGTATGACCCTCACATTGCCGTCCAGACCGTAGAACCCACTATGGCGTCCGTCGAGCCGTCCGAATTTCGGAACACGCACGCACACGGACAAATGATGGGTAGATTTGGACCAGACAACCCAGTCTATGCTTCCCGTAAGCACGCCCTCCTCCTCCCCCCTCTTCTCCCTCCCCCCCCCGCCCCTCCATGATTACGTCGCAGACTGCGCGCCCGGATCCCTTGCTAACAACCAGCAGCAGCAGAGCTTGCGGCCGCCCCTCCTGAGATGATAATGGGCGGCCCGACGGCCCTGGGGCGACCCGGAGAGAACCCTGTCGTGAACAGCCAAAAGGAACAACAGCCCCAGAAAGCACGTCACCCCGGGCTGCGCTATGCAATGGCAAAGGAGGAGTATGAACTCAGAAAGCAGAGGGGCCGCGCTGCCACGTTGGCCATGGAGGACATCCCGGACAGAGTGCTGGCGCTGCCGCCCAACCCGTGGTACCGGGGCCGCACCGCCGAGCGAGAGGGCCAGAGGGCCTCCAACAGGATGATGGCCCAGAAGCGACAGCGAGAGGACACTGTCGGCCAAGGTCCCGAGGAGGAGGGCAATCGCCCCGGGCACGCCGAGAAGAGACTCTGCCTCGGACTCGACCGTCAGGGAGGCTTGGCTGAGCAGGTGAGCGACAACCTCCAGCTACACCAGCGCACCGAGCCCGAGAACCCCTTCCCCGACACTCCGGAGGCTCGGTCTGCGAGGCTGCAGGCCGCTACAAGCTCGCTGATGCGTCTGGACAATGAGGGCTCTACCATGCGTGAGCAGCCGCAGAGCGCGTATCTCGACCCCACGCCAGCCGCAGAGGATCCAATCGTGGTCGACGATGACATGTGGTTTGGTGTGCAACCTGCCCAAGACGCCGAATACTCAATGTAAACATGCTCCTGGTTGGCGATCAAGGACACTCGACAAATGACCATGGCTACCTGAATGACATGTTCAGAGGCTTGACCCAACAGCGAAGCTGATCATCCTGACGGAGGAGACTGTCCATCTGTGACAACCTGCATTCCTTTTTTTTTTTTTTTGTGAAAGTCATTGGAGGACATTTCCCCCGGGGGGGGGGGGGGAAGGGAGAGACCCCCCAAAAAAAAACCGAAAAGAAAAAAAAAAACATCATGAAGTTGATTCTTTCGGAACAATTGAAGTTTCGTTTACTACCTTCTTCTTCTTTCTTTTTCCTTTTCTTGACAGTTGAGGTTACTCGGGCAGATTGAACACTTGAGAGCTAAATAAACAAATTGATGACCTGATTCCCATTTTCTGTAAGACATGCTGTATTACGATACTGGATCCTGTGAAGGCTTTACGGCGTGGCCGTTCAGCAGTATTTTGGCCACGTGACCAGACCGGCGTCGCCTCCTGCAAAAATGCTCTCGAGGTTGTTTGTCTCCTCAGGGGGCCTGAAGAACTACTGGGCGTCTGCCGGACCCTGCTGAGATCCCCCACTATGACCCGCTGATCCCGCTGAGACCCGCTGTTGAGACCTCGTGTGCCCGCCCAAGCCCGGTTCAGCGGAGCATGCTAGAACAGGCCATTTTGAGAGAGAAAAAGACGGGGGGGGGGGTCTCAGAGGTCAGGATGAGCTCGCAGATTGTAGCAAGGCGATAATT
Source organism: Cryphonectria naterciae (assembly GCA_014850475.1). NCBI lineage: Eukaryota > Fungi > Ascomycota > Sordariomycetes > Diaporthales > Cryphonectriaceae > Cryphonectria > Cryphonectria naterciae. The sequence continues at coordinate 29,237 of JACWST010000294.1, forward strand.
GTTACAGCTGTCTGGCCTTCCTCCAATCTTGCTGGAGTTGTTGTTGATGACCAAGAAGAGAGTCAAAAGGGTACTTTGTACCTTACAGTGGAAAGCCTTGTTGGTCAGGGAAAGCAGATCTGTGCTTGTCTGTGCCATTATAGTGCTACCATCGTACGTAGCAAGTGCCACAGTGCCCCCCCCCCCATCTTCCCCCACCTTCCCCCATCTTGTCTGGGTTACCCCCCTGTGACAAGGCCTAGCTACCTCGATGGTAAGGAAACCCCCCTCCCCTCACCCCAGGGCTCCCTTGGAACAGACGAGGACCCTTTCTGTAATACAGGGGCTAACAAAGTATCTTTCAGGGACAATCCCACTGGAGCAGGCAAGTATAGAACCCCACTGACACATATTCCCAGGGGACGATTTAGATCTACATGGATTTTCTACTTTTGGAAAAGAAGAGTCGATACACTCAGCGACGAGCTTGTACTTCTGTACCAGAACATCTCTATATAAGTCCTCCTCCCTCTATGTTGCAGGATCCAAGGAATATCTCCCAAATATCACAGCAGCTGCGCAATTGCCAGAGACTAATTCTTGAGGTCTCTTCAGCCAGATAGTGCCTCCGGTCCCGCCCACGAAACTTGCTTCCCTTTACACTCGCCGCGCCGTGTCCAACCCCTCCTCCCCTCCCCACCCCCCGGGGCCCAGAGCATTCTCGAGTTCTTCGTCGCGACGGCTCTGGTATGAAGAAAAGAACGGCGGAGGTACGTGCTCTCCGAACAAGATTCAAAATGACGAGACGGACGACACCGACTTCGAGGGCAGAGATCACGAGAGGGGGGGGGGTGCATATCATGATAACCAATCTTGATCAATACCCTCTTGCGTCTGGAGGTCCACGGGGAGCTTGTCGAGCTGAGAGAAGGCTTGACGAGTTATAAAGTACGTGGATCCCAAGACGAGATGGCTCCCCTGGGATGCTGAGATGACAATAAGGGTCGGCATGCAGCAGTGCGGTCGCAGCTCCGAGTAGCCAGGACCTCTTCTGTGTTTTACGGGCGCGCGATACACTGGAGCAGACCTACCCCGTGGAGCACCAGATTGGAACCGGAGATGTATGGTGCCTCCTCCCTCTGCACGGCCCGCGGGCTTGCAAAAGAGAAGTGGTCTTGAAGAACGGTATCGTGCAGGGGAGGCTCTAGCGAGAGACCAAAAGAAGCTGCTGTCCTGGATGAAGAAGAAGACGTCGACCTGGATACAGAATGCGCGCTTGTACAATGGGGACATACTGCAGGCTTGAACTTCTTGCGCTTGATCTACGAGTGCCAGCTAGGGCTTGGACTATCTATCTGTCTGTCTGATAACGATCTGGTGTTGGGGTTGTGCGACTCTTGCTCTTTCTCCAGCTCTTCCTCAGTCGCTCCCACTCGACGACGACATACACCGGTCCCGGACCTGGATTCGCCCAGTGCCCCAGAAGTATGTCGCGTCGCTTTCGCTGGTTCGTAAAAAAGAGGTACGGCGAGTACGCGCGGTGCACGAGGAGGTTTGTTGTAGACACACACATGGGGCGGAGACGTCGTGATGCGCCTGGTCGGAATCAGCAACCCGGATGCACGCACGCCCCACACACGGTTTCTCGCCATGCTCCCTGCTTGCGCACCCGGTCCTCATCGGCCTCAGTACATTTATAAGTTCTGCGCATCGGAGGGAGAGGTTGTGCGAGGCCTAGTTGTAACACATCCGTTTCTTGCTTCGCCGCTTCGAGAGCTGTTATGACCCCCTGTTCCCGCAGTATGATTAGCAGCCAAAGATTGATCCCTCCATGGAATTTCCCCTTGTCGGGGACACAGGACTCGGGTTGAACAGGGCCAGACAGGTGGTGTATGATGTGGGGCGACAAGTTCGTCATGGTCTCTGGACCTCCCCTATGTACCGCTGATTTCGACGTCAGGAACGGTAAAAGACCAGACTTGGGCTTCTTGTGGACGCATAAAGCTGCGGATACGGACATCGACGGCGCGGCGTGCGGACCGTGTTGTCCACCGTAGCGAACCACCGTACGCGACAGACCAACCAGACCGCGACTGAGCGATGCCAGCCCCCCCGCGCCCAGTGCTCTTTGGGGGGGGGGGTGTAGATTCTTGTCTGGAGAATGATCTTGTGGCTCGCAGAGGTCCACGGACATGCGCGCGCACGGAGAGGTTGATTGCGACGAGGCGACACGGTGGAAAGGCTCAGGCCTAAAGCCCCCGTTCTGGTCTGCGCATCTCTGGGCCAGGCTCGTGATATGCGGGATTTGGAGGGCGGCGAGGCGAGCGAAGGAGGGAGATATCGCTGTCCGCCGGGGGTATCGTTGTCGCTGGCGACAGTGTTCACAAGCGTCTTTGGTGGTGGGGGGATTGGGTCGGTGGTTGAGAAGCTCCCCGAAACCATGCCGGCGCCGCCACCACCTTGCGCGAGCGGTGCGATGAGTTGTCGCGAACTGCCTCTACACCCGGCATGCCTCCGGAGGTCGTCGTGGTATTGTTGTCGCCGTCGGCGATGGTGCATGGGCGCATCAATCGACAGACCACACATCGAGTCCCAGGTCTTGAAGACCCATGTCCGCGACCGCAGCCAAGATAGCCTCCTTGACCCTTCAGAAGACGGTGATCACGACGGGGATGTCTGGTGGGATTGGGGGAGGCAGTTTCCCTTATTTTTTCCCCCTCTCTTCCTTCCAAGTATAGGTATAATTCTTGCATCCACTAGACAAGATTCCACATATGGGCACGACAAGCCGCAAGTCTTCGGCGAGGCCTCGACGTTGACAACGGCGACCGTAGGGACACAGGGGAAGGTTCGGAATGCTTTCGGTTCGCGCAGGGTCGGTGTGGGGGGGGGGGGGGGGAGAAGGTTTCTCGAGGTCATGGAGGTTCTGGGTCCTAGAGAGATGGACTATAAATCAGCATCTTGGTTCCAATTTGGGGAGAGTGTTGTCGATAAGCATGGTAATGGCGGCGTCACAATGGTGTCAAAGTGGTGGTGATGGTTCTGGACAAAAAGGAAGAAGTGTAGTGTGGTGGTTGGTCAGCGGGGTGTCTAGTGCAGTAGTGGTCAAGTGGATAGCGGCTGCTCCCGCTGACAGGCAACCTTAGGGGATGGACCAGGGACCCTTCAGGGGCTCTTGATAGGGGCCCCCGAGGCTTTCTGATAAGTGATCCTGGGCCAGGGGGGACAGGGCCTAGGTCTTCAGGTGGGGCACACACTTGGTGCTTTGGGTGAAGCACTTGGCCCCCAGTCAGCACACTTGGTCTTCTGGTGAGAGCACTGGGTCTTTTAGTGAAGCTGCCATGTTTTCCTGGTGAAGGGTCTTGGGTTGGTAGTGGGAGGGCTTGGGTCTTTGGGTGGGAGGCACGCTTGGTCTCTTGGTTGGAGCATTTGGTGTTTTGGTCACAGCACTTGATCCTCTAGCAAGAACGCTTAGTCTTTTCGTGACAGCATTGACCTTCTGGTCAGGATGTTTGAGCTCTTGCGAATGAAGAGGGCTTGGTCATCTAGTACGAGGTTTTGGTGTTTTGGTCATAGCACTTGCTCCTCTAGCAACAACTCTTGGTGTACACTTGGTCTTCTAGGAACAGCCCTAGTGGCCAAGGCACTTCACTTGGTCATGTAAAAAGAAGGCCTAGTCTCTTGGTGAAAGCATTTGGTCATGTAGCATGTTGTTGACTAGGTGTTTTTACGGAGGATGCTAGGTTTCTTGGTCAAGTCCTGGTCAAGGCTTTTGGTCTCTTGGAGCATAAGCTTTGTCTGTGGAGTATGGGCAGCTGCCTGGTGATCGCTCTTGTTGGGGAAGTCTGGGTGATAGATGAAGACAGCACTAGGTCTTTGGGGACAGTGCCAGGAGCTCTCAGGGAGTGCACTAGGTTGTGTAGAAGACAGCTTAGTGTTTTCAGCAAGCAGGCTTGGTGGTTTGAAACAGGTACTAGGTCTTGTAAGTCATAGTGTCAGGCCTTTTAGTGAGAGGGCTAAGATGTCTGGTCATGGCATTTGGGTGTGTCTGGATATGGCGCTTGGCTGTTTGTTCAAGACGCCTGGTCTTTAGAAGAGAGCTTAATGTCCTGGCAGAAAAGCTAGGTCTTGCCGTTGTGAGTCCCAGGATTTGTAGTGGTGACCAGTCGTGGTGGTGACAGCACCTAGTCTTTTTTCGGAACAGTGTTAGCTACGCTCTTGGCATGGCTGTGCTAAGCTTTGTGGGGAGAACGCTTGGCTGTCTAGAAGAGACCTTGGATGTTCTGCTAAGAGTAGTGAGTCCTTTGGCATGAAAACTTGGGTGCTGTAGTAGAAGCCTTGGATGCTATGGCATGGGCTCTAGGTCACCTGGTAGGAGAACCAGGACTTTCTACATGGACACCAGGCCTTCTAGAAGAGCGCTAGGTGTTATGGAGGAGTACTGAGATGGAACATGCAAGACACATACCAAGACTGTTAGAGAGGGTGCTACGGGTGCCTGGCCGCCTAAGACCGGGAACTTGGCCTTCTAGATAGAAGCGAGGCCACCTAGACAGGCACCAAGTTTTATAGGAAGAGGGCTAGAGGGCACTATTTGGTGAGAGCCTTAGGACCCTGTAGGAAGTGTGCTACGATTCCCAGCAGGGAGCCAGGCTAGCCAGGCCCTCCTCTAGGAGGGCGCCAGGGCACTACTAAGTCTTTGGGGAAGGCGCTAGGTTTTATGGGGAGCTTGCTGGGGGCGTATGAGGTGTCTGGGGTGCCTGGTGGGAGCTGGAAAACACACATACTAGGACCGCTGGTGGGGGATGCCAGGCCTCCTAACAGGGAGCCAAGCCAGTCAAGCCTCCTGGATGGACGCTAATAAGTCTTGTGAAGGCGCTAGGCGTTGTGGGGAGGTGTGTGGGGAGGTTGGCGCAAGATGGAAGAGACACACACTCTTGAAGATTATGTCACAGAACACCTCCCCTTCCCACCTTCCTGGGCCTGTTTTCCTCCTCGGAGTCAGCTCTTGCATAACACAATCATGGTGATTGCGATCCCACACACCCAAGCTTGAGACTCTTTTTTTTTTTTTTTTTGTGAGTGTCCAAGTCACAATGGACCACCCCCCCCTTGGGGCGAACCTCTCTTTTACGCACACCCTCACTGCTCTATACCAATTCATGGAGATGAACCCAAGGATTTCAACCATGACCAAATAATTCTTACACTAGCGATTTGCCCTGCATTAGCACTGACAGAATGGAGCTGACTATAGCATTGACTATACAGAACCCCGACATGCAGATTGCCTCGGACCCCGCACTGGACACTTACAATGGCTAGACAGAGTTTGAGGGGGAGGGGCAAAGCAGGAAGAGTAGGATCATGAAGAGGTGGGCCTTTGGTCTGGGGGAGGAGAATGGACAAACCAAAAAATAAAAAATAAAAAAATGTGGTCCCCTCCCTGGCACCTGGGAATTTCATGCCTCGGGGATGTCTTCCCGCACGAGACCCAAACGTCGTCGCTCAACGTCCGGAACAGGAACGCTTCGCGCACACCCAACTCATCCACCATGCTAATCTGTTCTCTTTCGCTAAGAGAACTCCCCGAGGTGACTCGACAGTCATGAGCTAGTTTTCTCTTTTGGGCGACCTCGTCGGTGTGTGCCGCTGCGACAAGAACGTACTCTTCGTCTCTACTCGACCCGACCGACCGCCCTTCTTTGCGACATCCTATACTGCGACATCCAACCTACCTCCCTCCGTCCCTCCCTCCTTTTCTAATTGAATAGAAAAATCCTCCGAGGATACTATACACATACGCTTCAGGGGTCGTGTTGGTTGTGGTTGTTGTTGCTGCTGCTGCTGCTGCTGCTGCTGCTGCTGTCATTCTTATTGGATCGACCAGCATTCGACAAATATGCAGCTAGACATGCAAGCGATCATGAGGGGCCCTGACAGGCCCATCGTCGTCGCGGCTTCGGTTGCGGAGGAGGTGGAGGAGGCGGAGGACTTCAAGGAACATGCGCGCCCCAGGAAGAGGACGAGGAGAGCCTGTGACAAATGCTCTGCCTCGAGGACGAGGTGCAATGGCGCATATCCGTGGTAAGTCAGTTTCCCAAGCCTGGCGAAATCTAGCAAACCACACTGCCTCCCTCGTCCCTCACTGCGCGCGCGCAACATATGGCCCGAGAAACACCTGCTCATGTTCTTTTCTCATGTGTGTGTTTGTGTGGATATGTGCAGCCGTCGTTGTGAAGGTATGTCCCACCCCCCCCCCCTTCTTTCCTTCTCCTCCTCCTGACCCTGTTCTTGCTCCGTTTCTCTTTTCGCCCACTCCTTTATGGTCTTCATCCTCCTCCTTTCCCAGCTGGTTGTATCATGATGTATACATATTATATTGTCCTTCCGAATTTGTGATATACTTGGACCAAGAACGAACATTGACTGCCTCCGTCCCAGACTACGGTTATACTTGTCGATACAACCGCGAGATCAAGAAGCGAGGCCGTGCCCCCTCGAGTGCGACGACCTCGCAGCAGGACACACAGCATCATCCGGCGCATCAACCATTGTCTGCACAGGTGTCGCCATCGTCGCCCTTCGCATCGTCCGAGACGAGCACACAACCACTCCCCACTGACGACCATCATCCCGATGTGCTGCCACGGCGCAGCTTTACGCTAGCCCAGGACGGCGAGCATACCTTGTCCTCCGTCCCCCACATCACCAGCCAGTCTCCTCCAGCACCAGCTCCGACACTGCCCCTTGCGCAAATGAACCTGTCTTCCCTGCTCGATCCGGCCCCCGTCCTGGACCCGCCCTTGCTGCCACTGCCACTGCCGCCGCCGCCGCCGAGGCTAGAGGGTGGTGGTGATTCTGACGAGAGCGCGGGACATCTTTCTCCTCACGCTGAGGGAGGTGGCATATTTCTTCGCCCGTGGCGGACAACAAAAGGCTTACGTAGGCAGAGAGGGGGACCCTTGCAAGAATCGCGGCGCACGGCAACCAAAAAGACGGCGGCGGCGGCGGCGGCGCCGACGACGATCAGCTTTCCCAATAACTATACCATGGGTGAGGAGGACCTTGCGCCCGAGACGCAGCGTGCACAGAATTCTCTCTACCGTCCTCCATCCAGCGACTGTCGATATCGCTGTCTCGATCCTGTTCTGCCCCATTTGGGTGATATCATCCCAGCCTCTGTCGCATGCGACCTCCTCGACGTATACCTGACGGAGCCGGGAAGTTCTCTTTTTCGGTGCGCCTCACCGTATATCATCACTCGTATCTTTCGCAAGAGGTCGCTGCTCCATCCGACGAACCCTCGACGCACCACGCCTGCGCTCCTGGCCACAATGCTCTGGTGTTCTGCGCAGACTGCCGACATAGTCCTGCTGCACGTTCCAGGCTCTCGCGCGAGGATCTGTAATGCGCTGTACGATCTGGCGACAGCGCTGATTACAGACAGGGATCCAGACCGGTGGAGGAGGTTTCATGGTAAGACTCCCTTTGCCTGGGTTCCGATAGGCGCATATGAGGAATTGTATTGGATAAAGTGTTGATGCTGATCAATCAACTTGGTTTTCAGGCGGTCTGCGAGTCGAAAAGAGCGACCAGCCTCAGGAGGGCTACCAGTTCTCCTCGTCTCAGCCTCTCACGACGGCCAAGAACGAGCCAGGAGGTGTCGTGGACGACGTGCTGACCTTCATCCTGCTCTCGATCGCCGTTTCGGGTGGCGATTTCAAGAGCGACTGTTTCAAGTGGTGGAGCAAGGCAGTCCGACTGGCCTTCTCGCTGGAGCTGAACCGAGAGGATGAGCGGTGCTCCGCGCCCATGTCGCCCTGTGCGAACCCTTTGTGCTCGTGCAGGCGTGACCAGGACGGCCTCTCTCTGTCGGATATAGAGGCGAGGGAGGAGAGGAGGCGCGTGTTTTGGCTTCTGTACTGCCTCGACAGGCACCTAGCCCTCTCTTTTAACCGCGTTCTCGACATTCCAGACTCGTATTGTGAGATCTATAGTGGGTAGCCTTCGTCATTGTCCTCCTCTTCCGTCGTTGTTTGGGGGTATTGCTGTCTGGTCCCTCAAGCCTCCAATCCAATGTGGACTGTTCGCTAATACTTTCTCCTCGTCTTCGACTGTAGCTCCTCTCCCCGAGGCCGTCTGGGAAGACCTCGATATCATTCCGCCAGGAACCTTACCACAGAGGGTGTTTGGCCCGCCCAGTATCGTCACAGGCACAGGATTTTTCGAGTACTTCCTCCCGCTCATGGCCATCCTCGGAGACATCATCGACGTGCACCACCGCAGATTCCACCCTCGTCTGAGTGCCGTGGATGACTCGCACGCCGTCGCAATCATCAGTCACAGCCTTGTGACCTGCGAGGCAAGTATCGACAAGCTACGACGCGAGGTTGACGACGACGACGACGACGACGACGACGACGACGACAACAACAACAACAACAACAATAACAACAACAACAACAACAACAACAACAAGACGGACGGGCATAAAACAGCTGCGACGACGACGACGACGACGACGACGACACCGCCGCTGTCATCATCGTCGTCGTCGTTCGGCGCAGTCCCGATCAAGGACCTCATTACGACGAGCTACAATGCGCCCAACTTCTCCTGGACTTCCTCCACGACGACGCCATTGCATTTTGGCCCATCGATATCAATACCACCACGACCGCCACCACCATCAGCGCCACCATTATTATCCTCCTCCTCGTCCAAGTCATCATCGTGCAAAAGTGCCAGGGATCGATCACGTCTGGAGCTCGTGGCGGCGTACAGCGCCCACATTCTACATGTCCTGCACGTCCTGCTCCACGGAAAATGGGATGCCCTGTCCATGCTGGACGACGATGACGACTGGATCACCAGTACCCGGTTCAGCGACTGCGCAGGACACGCCATCGCCGCCAGCCAGGCCGTCAGCAGCATCCTGCGGTCCGACCCGGAGCTGACTTTTATGCCGTACCTGTTTGGCATCTACTTGCTGCACGGTAGTTTTATCTTGCTGCTGTTTGCGGACCGCATGCCCCAGCTGGGCGCCAACCGGAGTGTCGAACTTGCCTGCGAGACCATCGTCAGGGCCCACGAGGTTTGTGTTGTCACCCTGAGCACCGAGTTTCAGGTATGTAAGAGCTCACTTGCCGTCCTCTCTGTCTCTCTCTCTCTCTCCTACTGGAAGGTCATATAGATGTGAGAACGTTACCTACTCTGAAAGGGAATTCACCTACATCACGCAATGACACTGCGAAGACGGGATTTGACTACTCCCTTGGAAAGAGTCCCCAGGATATGTTCCCAAGCTGACAGTAGTTTTCTCTACTCCTCAAGAAAAACTTTCGCAAGGTCCTGCGATCAACACTCTACAGCGTCCGAGGTTCGAGCCCAACAGAGTGGGAGGAGCACAAAGCCAGGCGAAGAGCTCTCTCATTGTACCGTTGGACAAAAGGTGCCAAGGGGCTGGCCTTGTGATGGTGTCCAGATGTACCCTCCCCTTCCACTGATACCTGTCACAGAGACTTCTGCCGTAGGTACGTATATATGTATAGCCATTTATGTAAGAAGAGGAAAAAAGGAAGGCCAAGCCAAGCTCTCGTTGTCGAGGCATATACAGATGGGCAGCACCTTACTCAATGGGTTGTATGACTCTACTTTTGTCGTCATCCTTCAGCCTGCTTACAGGGAGAACAAGCCATACCGATGCATATATGAGGTGTGTATATATGTTTCCAAAGGCTTCGCGATACACAAAAGGTGTGAGTCTCAAACATAGAAAGGGACTCTAGAAGAAGCTAGCCAGGCAATGACATGATCCTCACGCAAATCTATCATGATGCTTATAGTGAGCATCCTCTCATCAGCGTAGGATTGGACTTGGTCCTATGGCCCGTGAAACATTGCTCCTCTCCTCTCCCTGCCAATTGTCTACAACACCTGCAAAATAAGTAGCCAGAACCTTGCGAAAGAGTAAGGAAATAATTCGTCGAGTATATCCTATTACCATGCCACGTCTCACTAAATCCTAGACTGTGTTGTGCCTCCAATTCTATCCAAGGTAAGACTGCCACAGAGGTCGCAGTACATTCGAGTCATTTGAGAGATATACCCACATGCTGAGAAAACAGAGCATCAGATGCAAATACCAACTACCTTGGCCTGCTCAGGTAGAGAGATGATTAGTGATGTCTGCGTCCCTCTGAACCAGTGTCAAACTCATCAGTGGCTTCCCAAGGCTTTCTTCACTCACACCAGCTGGCAAACACAAGTGAGAAACACACTGTTCTTTATTTAACACTGGCATGTTATAGGCACATACTATGCCGACCTCAACCCCAGGCTTGATGTTCATATGGAGACTTGATACAAAGGAAAGAAGAGATACCTATTGCTCCATGGCATCTCCCCCGCCACAAAGAGACAAACAGTCGCAAAGAAAAAGAAGAAATTCCTGTTGCCCAGTGGCATTGTCTTTACTGCAAACCTTGCTGTCATCAAACGACCCCATTAAGAACTTTTTCCTTTCGACCTGACCATCATGTATTGTAGCCTACCCACCATTTCTGATCACAATATCACTCCTTTGTCTCCTTCGGTCGAATATAAACGCCCAAATCTTGTCCTGGAAAGTAGGTGTTGGGTGTCCTCACGTCATCACTCTGTCTGGGAAGGTCTTCAATACCAATCATAGCCGCGTTGGCATGGATGTCTGTCTCCATGTTGTACTGGAAGGGTGAGGTCTCGATTGGCTGTCCTGTCGTCTGCATACCAGCCGTCTGCACGCCAGGCATCTGGAAGTCGGGCATTTGAAAGTCGGGCATTTGGACGTCAGGCATCTGGGAGTCGGGCATCTGGATGCCAGTCGCGGGGAAGCCAGGCATCTGCATGTTGGGCAGCATGCCTATGGTGGTGGGGGAGAATTGCGACATGTCAACCTCACCCATCATGCCTGTGGTGAGAGATTGTTGCGACATATCAACCCCGTCCATCATGGGCGGGAGAGGTCCGGGTAGCTGGAACTGCTCAAATTCTAAACCCGGCATCTGGATAGTGGCTTGTGGCTGCTGCATCTGAACCTCACCACCGATCAGGTTGTCAAAAGGTCGCGGCGGCTCCTGAATCGTCCTACCCAGTAGTGGGAAGGGTTGAGAGTACTCTTGTTGCTGAGCATCATCATTTTCATAAGTTGTGACGTGGACAGATTGTTGCAGCTGTTGATTTTGCTGTCGTTGTTGAGTTTGAAACTGCCGAGGTTGCTGCTGGTGGTGGTACAGCTGTTGAGGGTCATGTTGCTCCTGTTGCTGCTGCTGCCGCTGCCGCTGCTGCTGAGGCTGTAGCTGTCGAGGTTGCTGATTCTGCTCTTGCTGAGGTTGCTGCTGAGGTTTCTGTTCTCGTGGATGCTGTTGTTGTGACCTTTCACCCCCTTGAGGAATGCTGCTATGAGGGTGTGGTCCTTCCAGCCCACCTAGCACATCTGGGGTGGGTGTGTGGGCTACCACGGAGGCATCTTTGATGCCCTTAGGTGATGTTTGCGACCTCCCGTGCCCACTAGACTTACCCCGGGCGATTCCAATGGGCATCGAAGACAGAGCCACGATCTTTGGGTCAGGCACCTGCGGCAGCCCATGGTTAGGTTGCACCTCGAGGGTGGGCTGCGTCAGTTCGGCACACTTAGCTACCATGTCGCGTTGGCGCTCGAGCTCTCTGCCGATAGCGTTCCTCATCTTCTTGGTGGTGGTCGACGGGCAGAGCAACTTGTCGACGAAGATGGTAACCTGCTTGATGACATCCACTAGCTGAGCGCGTCCGATATGCAAGTCGACAGCAGGAATTTCCATTGCCCTAGAGACGACAAAAATAAAGTCGAATTGCCTATTAAGAACAAAGAGAGAAAAGTGTTAGCTATTTGAAAGTCGTCTTTCCCAAGTGACCGAAAGATAGCGAGCAGCGATTCCTTTTCCAAGACAAGAAAGAACAAGGGAAAAGATCTGACCTTGCAAATGACCCAAAACTATCAATGGACCGGCAGCGAGCGAGCGCCGACGTGCACTCCAGGAGAGCCTCGACGCCTTTGATGGCCGTCTCGAGCAGAGCTAACACCTTTTTGACAGACTTTTGCTGCTCTTCCGACTTAGGCTTTTGGGTCCTGGCCGCGAAGTCCAGGTCCAAGAACTGAACCACGGTCGGCAGATAGATAGCCGCCCTGACCTGCCAGTAACACACCAAGGAGTACTCATCAGTTTCTAAGGGAGGGGTCAATTGGTCCAGCGTTTCGAGGTCGTAGGCATCAGTCCGGGCCCTGTGTTCTATATCCAGCAGCAAGGCGCGCAGATCCCTGTGGATTTCAATCGGGTGGGGAGGGCAGACACGCCCCTGGACTTCGAGGAACGGGTTATGGCCGAGGTCTTTCAGGACTTCCCTGTGGGGAGAAAAAGTTGTATGTTAGCCGTTGTAAAGAAGATACTTAGGATAGTGGTTTTAGGGGCGGGGGATACTTACCATTCTAGAGAGCTCAGGGCTGCCATGATCCGCTCGGGATCAAGTCCCGAGATTCCCATGTCCCCGGAATAAACCATCTGCTTCTCACCGCTCGTTTTATAGGAAAGGTATTCCTGCATAAACAGAAATTTACAGGCATAGAGCCCACTGAGGAGGAAGCGACGAAGCCCCCAGGGGTTGCCGAAGCGTCCATAGCACAGGCCCAGAAGCACTGCGATCGTGCTGGTGTAAAAGTTCTGGGCGAAGTCGGTGATTTTCCGGGCGAAGAACACGCCACGGGAAAATAGGCCCTTGCAGCGGTGCTCGTCACGACAACCCAGGCTCAAGGCCAGGAACATGATAGCCAGCCGGTGATATGACACAAATTCCTTCTCAAAGACCCAGCCGACGACCTCGTTGACCATGGATATGGGCATGACAGGGTAGCGGGACAGGACCTCGGTCTCGAAGGCCCGCAGTGCAGTCTCAACCTCAGGCTGGCTCATGGGGCGCATCAGGTCCCAGTGCTGCTTTGACCATGCCGGGGGAGGGAGGATCTGAACCGCGTGTCGGTATGGAAATCGATTCGGATACAGATCATTCTCCTCCATCATCTTGCCGAACCATTGCGTTTCCCAGATCAGGCTAGCATTGCGCCTCCCGAACTGAGGTTCCTCGGAGGCTAAGACCCAAGCACGGTTATAATTATCCGTCGGAGGACGCAGGATCCATGTCTTCATAGAGGGTGGTCTGTGGATTCGAGCCTTGTTAGCATGATGACCCATTTCTTTGTGGGCATGTGAAGAAGATCATGAAGAACAAGAAGAAGCAAAGAGAAAGAATAATATTTACAGGGCAAGCTTGACTCGGTACTCGCACGTTTCAAACATCGCCACGCAATTGGGACAAGGTTTAAAGAGAAACGATGGTTCCGGACAGGAGACTCGCCCGCGACTACACACCCAACAAGCCTAACGAGGTCAGTCATTAAGTCCATGCTCCAGGGGTGTGTGCTCGCCGTTCGTACCTCGTACAGCCATTTCAAAAAGGCTGGTAGTGTCAATATATTATCGGGTAGGATATTAAGTTTCCCATTGTCCAGAAGCAGAACCGGCTTGTACTTTTTAAACAAGGCATCATCATCGTGGGTATGCAGGCCCCTGACACCGGCACTGACGCCTGAGCCGGTCATGGACAAGCCGTCAATAGCATAGTTGTTCTCATTGTTGAGGTTGTAAATGCTGTAGTTGTTGTTGTTGTTGTTGTTGTTGTTGTTGTTGTTGTTGTTGTTGTTGTTGTTGTTGTTGTTGTTGTT
>JACWST010000295.1:0-42972 GCA_014850475.1 Cryphonectria naterciae
TTTTACCTTGATTAGATTCTTCTAATTTTTATTCACGAAAATATGTGGATTTTAAATTATGAAAATTAGCTTTATTATTAAAAATAAATGGATACTATTATCTAACTGAAGGTAAAAAATTATTTCTGGATATTTCAGATGTTCTTAATAAGAGATATAGCACAGGTAATAATTCAGTTGATATAACTAAAGCTATTGAAAATATTAATGAAAGATTTGAAAATATTACCAAATTAGAACCAGTTTTTAATGTAAAACATTTTATTCCTTATGTTGATAATGCACTTAAATTTAGAATAGCAAATAAATCAGATAAACCTCGTATTGTTTATATATACACAAATGAGGGTTTAGTCGAAGGTTCTCCTTTTGCTTCTTTTAGTTTGGCTCATAAGGCATTAGGATTAAAATCAAGTAGTAATACATGTAATCGTTATATAGATACTAATAGATTATATAAGGGTAAATTTATTATTTCATCTAAGCCCATAGATAGTACGTCTAGGGATTAATGAAAATAGATAATTATTAATGATTATGAGAGATGTTAATAATGGTTGATTGGTACGTTATTTACACAGTAACACAGCATCAGCCTTTTTCTTCTTAGTGTACTTACACATGGGAAGAGGGATCTACTATGGATCTTACAGAGCTCCTAGAACATTGACTTGAGCTATCGGAACAATAATATTTCTTGCTTTAGTTGTTACTGCTTTCTTGGGTTACGTAGATAGCCCAAAATGGTTTAATTTAAGTATTTTTATCATAGCTATTACCTTTTTAACTCTTGTGTATTATATTTTACAAAAGTCAGTGATAAAAAGTAAAGTTTTAACACACTCATGCTATACAGTAAATATTAATAATATAAAGTATAATAAATTAAATAATAAGTCAATATACGAGTTGCGCCTAAACAAAATTAGTAAAAGAAGATATAGTACAATTCCTTCTTTAGATAAATGTGGCTGTCCAGAAATTTGTTCTGAAAGATTAAAAACAATAATTGAAGAATTAGAGTTAAATCCTGTGTATATTTATGAAAACTTAGATTCAGAAAATATTAGAAAACAAATATTAAATGAAACTAGAGGTTTAAGTGGTGTATATATGATAGTTAATAAAATAACTAAAGATTATTATATAGGTTCTGCTTCAACTAATAGATATTATGCTAGATTCTGTAACCATTTAATTTATTTTCGAGGTAGCAAAATAGTAAAATTAGCTGTCAAAAAATATGATTTAAAAAATTTCGCTTTTATTGTGTTAGAATTATATCCCAATTTAGTTACTAAAGAAAATAATAAAGAATTGCTGAATTTAGAAGATAAATATTTAAAATTATTATTGCCTAATTATAATATTTTAACTGAAGCAGGATCTAGTTTTGGCTATAAACATACAGAGGTTGATCGTCAAAAAATGAAAGATATATATAGCGAATTAAGACGAGAAAAAATAGGTAGTTTAAACAAAGGTAAAAAACTTTCTCCTGAAATAATAGAGAAAATTCGAGAGAAAGCTTTGAACAGACCTCCTATGTCGGATGATATTAAGAAAAAATGTATTTCACATACAAGACCGGTTATTTTATACAATCTTAATGATACAATTTACGGCGAATATTCTACAATTTTAGAAGCAGCAAAATCTATTAATTGTAATGAAAAAACGATTAGAAGAGCATTAAAGACCGAAAAAAAATTAGTAAAAAGACAATGAGTAGTAAAAGATTTTTCGGGCGCAAATACCACTAAGTAATTATTTTATTATACTTTATTTTTAAATTAAATTATAGTCCCATAAGTAAGAATCATTCTGCAATTTTTATAGAAAAAGAAAGATTAAAGTGGTATATCCCGACGGGGATATAGAATAGTCTATGTGATTATTTGGCGATGTAGTGAAAACGATTAAAGAAATTTATATTTTGAGATCGTCGGTTATATAAATAATCGCGACAGACTGGGTCACTATGGGTGGCTGAAATGCTGCTTAATGCACAGTCGGGGCTTTTAGTAAAATTAAGTCTATTTTACTAATAGAATATATGAATTCAAAGTTATTCTAGCTTATTTAATTTATTAAGTTAATAAGTAAGTTTGTATGTATTGCCCTACGGGCAAATGAGTTTATGAGGAGCTACAGTTATTACCAATCTTATCAGTGCTGTTCCATGAATAGGGCAAGATATTGTTGAGTTCATAAAAAATCTTGATCTTATAGAACAGCACATAGTATTATTTTCGGATCCGTTAATGACAATTAACTATGCAGGTATCCCTGTAATGGGTACTATTAATTATAAATCGCGTACTAGCAAGTTAAATAGATTATCTATGGCTGAATACCAAGATATCCCTAAATCCTTTTTAGCTTTTTTAGTTGGATTTATAGACGGAGACGGTTATATTGGTATTCAAAATACTTATAAAGATTCTATAAACGTTCATTTAAGTATTTCTTTGCATCTAGAAGATATCGCGGTATTAAATTATATTCAATCTGTATTAAAAATAGGTAAGATATATTCTTATCCTAATCGAAAAAGTCCTACAGTTAGACTAATTTTTTCTAAATCCGAGTTACAAGATGTATTATTCCCTTTATTATTACATCATGAACTTTTTTTCTTAACTAAAACTCGTAGGGCGCAATATTTTTTGGTTATGCTTATTTTTAGTACAGGTATACAAAAATATTATGAATTACCTTCAGTTGCTCCTGTTACACTAGAACTACCTGGAAGTGCTTTAGAATATGCTAACTTGCCTTTTTTTAAGGATTGAGTAGTAGGATTTACGTGCGCTGAGGGTTCTTTCTTTATGAAACAAAATAATGATGGTTGTTTCCAGATAAAACAAAGGTTACACCTGTTATTGTTTGAAGCATTTAAGTTAGTTTTTAATACAAGCCGAAAGATTACTGTAGATAAAGAATTATATGCACAATTTGGGGTTAGTTCTAAGTCTGATGTACAGAATGTTATAAATTTTTTCTCTTTTTCTGGCTATCATGCATTGGTAGGGCTAAAAAGTGTTCAATATTCAGCTTGATTGGACAAATTGCGTAGTTCTGAACGTTATAAAAATCTTAAGTTTCCTGTTTAGTAAGTAGACGAAGCCTTAGAATTTGAATATTTAGTAGCTTTTTTGAATATGTCATAAGCTTTTTATTTTTAGGCGCAAGCTCGTGGTTGAGGGCGGCTGCATAATTTTAATGCAGCCGCCGTAATACTAGTTGTCTAGCTGATTTTATTGCTTCTTCGTGTTATATGTTTAATGGTTATAATAAATGTGTCAGGATCCAAAGTAATCAAATTTTCGGGGCTCCATTAAACCAGTAAATGTTTAATGAAAAATGAGGTAAATTGCAGGGATATATTAATGAGATACCTCCTAATTTAATACAATCTGCAGCGTAGATTTGATAAGGTAATTTAATGAATATCAAATAACGTTCAACGGCTATCTGGTGAGTGATAATACCCACAATAATCTGGACATAGATGAAATCCTCACAGCCTTATTTAGCATTAGCTATTTATATATATATGAGTAAAAATATATAAAAAGGTTGAAGATATAGTCTGGATAGAAGCCGTGAGGCTTCCTTAGATATTAAATGTATCTATAAAACATAAATCATCATTTGAGGAGGTTTAAATAACGAAGAACCACACTACGGTGACGTAGTGTTAAAAATCCTGCTTAATGCTGGAAAATCTCCCAATATAGGATTTGCATACGTATTTTTCTTGATTCTAATATCAATTATTTACGTGAAAATTGCAATGACATGGGGACAATCAGCAGGGGTGAGAAGATTACATACTTCAATTGCCTCTCAGAGACTACATGCAGGAGATCTCCAATATGCTTATTTAGTTGGTTTATTTGAAGGTGATGGTTTTTTTGCTATTACTAATAAAGGGAAATATTTAACATACGAACTAGGTATTGAATTATCAATACGAGATATTCAATTAATATATAAAATTAAAGGTTTATTAGGCGTAGGTGTTGTAAGCTTTAGAACAAGAGGAGAAGTTGAAATGGTATCTTTAAGAATTAGAAAAAAAGATCATCTAAAAATTTTTATTTTACCTATATTTGATAAATATCCTATGCTTTCTAATAAACAATATGATTACTTAAGATTTAGAGACGCTTTATTATCTGGTATTATTTATTCAGATAATTTACCTGAATATACTAGAAGTACTAAATCTTTAAATTCTATAGAATCTATATTAAATGCTTCTTATTTTTCGGCTTGGTTAGTAGGATTTATGGAGGCTGAAGGTTGTTTTAGTGTTTATAAGTTGTCTAAAGATAAGGATTATTTAGTGGCTAGTTTCGATGTTGCTCAAAGAGATGAAGATATTATAATATCAGCTATTCGTGTATATTTATCTTTTACTAATGCTATATTTCTAGATAAGACGAATTGTTACAAATTAAAAGTTACAGGTGTAAGATCAATAGAAAATGTTGTTAAATTTATACAAAATGCTCCTGTAAAATTGCTGGGTCATAAGAAATTACAATATATTTTATGATTAAAACAATTACGTAAAATACCTAGATATTCTGAAAAAATTCAAATACCATCCAAATATTAAAATAAGAAGGAGATCAAGATATAGTCCGATCAATAAGGAAATTTATTGCGCGTAACGTTAATTTATGGTGGCTAATTTTTAATATAGCCTCCGCTTAAATGAAGTTACCAACATAAATGCTCAGTTAACAATGCAACTTTAAACAGATTCTTTGCTTTACATTTTGTATTACCATTTATATTAGCTGCATTAGTATTAATGCACATGATTGCACTACATGATACAGCAGGATCTGGAAATCCTTTAGGTATTTCAGGTAATTATGATAGAGTACCTATGGCGCCATACTATCTATTTAAAGATTTAATTACTGTATTTCTTTTTATTATTGTATTAAGTGTATTTGTATTCTTTATGCCTAATGTATTAGGAGATAGCGATAATTATATAATGGCAAATCCTATGCAAACTCCTCCAGCGATAGTTCCAGAGTGATAGAAAGAAGATGGATGTCACTTAATCTAGCCGTATGCTGGAAAATCCTATTATTCTTACCTAAATAAACTAGGACAATCAGCAGGAAACTCTTATATATGAATTTTTTTTGAGCTTGCTAATTTATTTAGGCATGCAGGTTTTACCTGCAGCTACAATTTTATCTTAGTAATATTTTTTAGAGGATCCTCAGAGACTATACGCTAGACAATTTAAATAATTATCTATATTTAAGAGGTGTATTCGCCTTTGATATTGATATTAAATTGAAGATATAGTCCGAACATAGTAGAAATATTATGAATTTAACACTAAAAAATCAAGGATCTTTCTTTTTATTTTCCATTATGTTTTTCACCTAGTCCGGTAGTATTGCAGAATTTACGTTCTACAAAAGGAATTAAACGTTTGTCTTCAGCGGAAAGAGGTTTAATTAAATTCCCGGATGAGGTGAAAGAGGTATTAATTGGAATTTTATTAGGTGATGGTTTTGTAGTGCGCGTAGTTTTGTTTATAACTCTATATTTTTTATTATATATTAATTTAAATATCCAGGAAAATTTAGAATTAACTTTGATGTCAACACCATTATTAACTTCTGTATTTGTCTATTCTGACCTAAAGTCAGAAAAAGCATCAATATTAACAGATAATAAAGGTAAATCTGGTGTTTATAAGTGAACAAACAAAGTTAATGGTAAAATATATATAGGTAGTAGTGTAAATTTATCTAATAGATTAAGAAATTACTTTAATATTTCTTATCTTTCAGATTTTAAAGACATTATGATTATTTATAAAGCTTTATTAGCTCATGGTTTTGATAACTTTAAGTTAGAGATTTTAGAATATTGTAATCCTTCTGAGTTGATTGAAAGAGAACAATACTATATTGATTTATTAAAACCGGAGTACAATATTTTAAAAGTAGCGGGTTCAAGTTTAGGTGTTAAACGTAGTATAGAGACAATAGCTAAAATAAAAGCAGGAGCTTTAAGTCGTTCAGAAGAAGCCTTAGCTAAAAACAGAGAGCACTTAAGAGTACTTAATGCTAGTCAAAAACATAAAGAACATTTATTAAAGCTTAATACTTCTCTAGAACAAATATCTAAAACCGCCAAACCTGTATACGTTCTTAATATGGATAATGGAGAGAGCATTGAATATAGATCTATTACTCAAGCAGCAAATTCTTATAATGTTCATCCTGAAACTGTACGTAGATGTATAAAGGGCAATAAGCTTTTATTAAATAAATATCAAATAACCTATATAAAAAGTTAATTTTATTTTTCTTGATATTAATATATTTTTATTTTTAGTACTTGCTTTTCTATTTTTTTTTGTATATAGTTTATAGTCTCCTATTAAATAGGATGATCTATATCTAACATAGTACGAAAGACATTTACGGGTAATTCTAGATTAGTATACGGTCAAACAGCCGTAGCACATAAAGAGTATTTTGATTACGTTTTAAGTTTTTTTTTACCTTATTGTGTGAATGATTATGTACCTCAATCTAGAATAGTCCGAGATAATAGAACTAAGAAAACATATAGTGCTATATCTTTCACAACTATGCAACTTCCTGCTTTTAATGAATTTAGAGATGTTTTTTATAAATTAAATATAAAACAAATACCTGATAACATATCTGAATTGTTAACTCCTAGAGGGTTGGCCTTCCCCCTCCAAAGAGGAAACCTTCCCAGGGGTCCCGTTAGGTAAGAGGGAGCTTGCGCCGCCTTTAGTAGGTACTGTTAAATTTACGTAATCTCATTTTTATTAAATTTTGTCTTATATCACAAGCAGGATTGTTAATTTCATCACCTAATAATATAAAGGTAAGAGCTCTATAACTAATTAGTGCAATTAACTGATATAATTTTGTTATTTTTAAGATATAATATAAGCGAATAGTCTAAGGCTGTTCTTATTCTAATTAGATAATAGATTTGATTTTTTGATCATTTTGATAATCTTAACTGTTTAGCATTTATACCAGTTGCTTCATATAATGATGCTCTTTCTAACAAACAAATGGCCATTTTAGATAATGAGGGTAAATCTGGAATTTACCGTTGAATTCATTTAGATTCTAATAAATCTTATGTAGGTAGTAGTGTGAATTTAGGAAAAAGATTGAGAAATTATTTTAATATTACTTTTATTTCTCATGCTAGCCGTAATAAGATGGTTATTAATAAAGCTCTTTTGAAATATGGATACTCTAAATTTAAATTGGAAATTTTAGAATATTGTGATTCTAAAGAGCTAACAAAAAGAGAGCAATATTATATGGATCAATTGTCTCCTGAATATAATGTATTGAAAATTGCTTATTCGTCTTTAGGTTATAAACATACTGAAGAGTCATTAGTAAAAGTTCATAGTAATCTTGATAAATTGAATTTAAGTAAATCTGTAAAGGTATTAGTTACTAACTTAGAAACAAATGTTACTACAGAATATATTTCTTTGAGAGAGGCTGCTAAAAGCCTTAATACTAATAAGACGACTTTAAAAGAATATATTTTAAAATCTATGCCTTACAAAGGTATATATAAGTTAGAATCTAACCTTTTAGTATCTAATTATGATTCAAATTATTTAAATCATCCTGCTTCAAAAAAAATTGAAGTTATTGATTTAGAATTAAATACTGTTACTAGTTATACTTCTATTCGTGCTGCAGCTAGAGATTTATATATAGGATATGATTCTATAGCTAAGTATTTAAAGCGTAATCAAAAAAGCCCTTATAAAGGTAAATATGTCTTTAAATTAGTTATATAACTTCTAGGAAGTAGACACGGTAGTGGTGTACATATTGGTGTTTATGGTTTTACTAATACTGATGTGGATAAGCTAATGTTCACTTTGCAGGATAAATTTAATATTAAATGTTCTATACATTATAACCGGGATAAAAAACCCCGTATTTATATATTCAAAGAATCTATGGATACTTTAATAAATTTAGTCAAACCTTTTTTTATTAAAGAAATGTTATATAAATTGGGACTATAAAGCTTTTACCCTTTCCATGCTGATACACATTATGGATTAATTTAATTAAATCCTTATTTTTATTAATTGATCTATTACCATTCTATGCAATATTAAGATCTATCCCTAACAAATTATTAGGTGTTATTGCTATGATAAGTGCTATATTAATAATTTTAGCTTTACCTGTAATTGATTTAGGTAGATCAAGAGGTTTTACTTTCAGACCTATAAGTAAATTAATGTTTTTTATATTTGTGGCAAATTTCCTTATTTTAATGAAACTAGGTGCATGTCACGTAGAAGACCCTTTTATTTTATTAGGACAAATTTCTACAGTAATTTATTTTTCATGATTTTTAGTTATTTTACCTGTTGTTTCTATTTTTGAGAATACATTGGTAGATTTAACGTGCATAAATACAAAAAATTAATAACACTTTATTTTTTTAGGCCAAGGCCTTCCTTCTTCACTTCTTGAGTTTACATAAGATAGGCAAGTGGAGAGTGGAATTTTAACATATGTTCGTCTTGTGGTGAATACTTAATATGCCTCACTCCCCCGGGGATTAGAAAAATATTAAGGTGTAGGATTAAAAGATCTTATTCTATACTGAGGGGACTCGCACTGCGAGTCCCCTCCTAGTGTATATTTTACTTAATTTGTAAAAATTAAATATGTAAATAGGTAAGAAGATATATAGCTAAATACGAAGACATCTAAAATAATACGATTAGGGCGGTTTCACCGTCGCCGCCCTAAAAGTCGATTTTTAGATAAAATTTATTTATCTTATCAAGTTGCGCAGACCTTTAGTATACGGACAGGTTGAGAAACTTACATATTATAAGGTGATTCCCCTTTTTTTGCAGGCACGCTTCGGAGCAGTAAGAAGGGGGGAAGGGAGGGAGAATTGAGTTCTTCTTAACTATTCGCTAATAAGCCCTAGAACGCTAAATATTTTTCTAATTTTTATTGGGAGGGGAAGCTAGGTTTTACCTTGCAAATATTTTTTTTACGAAGTTAGGTTTAGTTGCTATATATTGCTTGTATAATTTTGCCCCTGTTATATTTATGCGCTAATCGTAGACGTTGCTTATTTAATTGTTATTGCAATAGTAGTAATTACAATAACAATTGAAATATAAGAGGAGGTTAATATAACGCTCAGTTGGTTAAATTTTATAGTTAAATTATTTCACCTGCGTAACTGCATAGTAATGTTAATTGTATAATTGCGTAAGTGAATATTTAATTATTCTTGAAAGATTTATCTTTAGGCGGCGGCATACTTTGTATGCCGCCTCCTAAAATTAGAGACGACACATATGCCTAGCTTCCTATTAAGTTGGTTGTATCTAAGGTTATACTTTATTAATTTAGCTACATTTTCTTTGGGCTGTTTATAAAAAAAATCCTATTTGTGGACGCAAGCTACGTTTTTTGTCGCATGGAAAAAAAAAAGAAAGACTATTGCTCTATTTAGGTTCTTATTATACTTAATTAATCGGGGTATCTATTATGTATTACCAGTCATAGCCTATATTATATTAAATAATTTTATTAAATTTTATCTGTTTTATAATACTTTTGCCTTTTGTGCTAAGGCCCTAAAGTATTTTGGTCCTAGGCTGGATGGGCCTAAAATTATAATGAAATAGGTTTTATTATTTCGGCGCAGGACGCAGCTTGATGTGTATGGTTAGGTGTTATAAATTATCAACAGTAAACGTCGAATTTAATATTAATTAAGGATAATATTTAATTATTATTATTTAAAACTAGTTGTATGCTAGTAGTAAGGTATAAATTTGATACGTAATCTCTAAATTTAGGTGCATGTTCATAATTGTCGGGATGTGATATAGAGGCAAGTATTGTATTTTATCTTGGTTCTATCTTCTAGCTATAAACTAAAAAGTTATGTAGATAGATTATGAAGTAGATGGTCTACACTTTGATTGCAAATCTTAAGTAAGGGGTTCGATTCCTCCATAATCTTACTTAAGGATACCAAAGTATTGGTGGTTATATTTTTAGGTTTAGCGTGCTGGGCTACGCTGTGTAGCGTGTAGCAAAAAAAAAATAAATATTTACTTATTTTTAGCTCAAGAGTATATTTGTCCTATTTAAGCTAATATACTACTACTTTATAAACAATTATTTGTTTCAATTTAATATATTTTTTTTATAAATGAGATATTTAATTAAATTAAAATTTAAAGAATTAATATTATCCCCAGTGTAGCAGGGTCCTGCAAGAGAAGTAATAATCCTTTTATATAATAACGATATAAACTATTGCTGATATTTTGCTTATTATTTTATGTAAAGTAGTACTGGATTTTAAAAATATAAGGATAAATTCAGAAAAAAAAGTTAATGATCTAGTTCATATTAGTGAAAATAGTGATGTTAGCTCCTCTTCAATAAATTTAACATCTTCAGTATCTGTTTGAACTGAGAGATGGTTCTGATCTACTAATGCGAAAGACATTGGAACATTCTACCTTATTTTTGCTTTATTCTCAGGGTTATTAGGTACAGCATTTTCTGTATTAATTAGAATGGAATTGAGTGGACCTGGTGTTCAATATATTGCAGATAACCAATTATATAATAGTATCATTACAGCTCACGCGATATTAATGAGTGCGCCGATACGCTTTATCAAAGGGCCGCTGCAAGAAAAGGCAGCCACAGACAAGAACAGCTGTGTAAGGAACTACCAGGTTGGTGAGACCGAACCTCACGGGGAAACCCAAACAACTAAGCTGGTAGCAAAGAAGCCGAACGGGACAAATCCACAGATCCTAGGACGCGGCTTTGATCCATATTGTAGAACGCTTAAGCTTATGAATCTGATACATACCATCCGTCATAATCGGACTTCTGTCGAACGTGGAACTAGGACAGTAGCGTTATCTCCATCGATTTTATCATTAGTTTCGGTGCTGTTCAATCAAGATAACGGGATATCACACAAAGTGAACACAAAGTATGCAGAGAGCCTACTACAAAGTACCTTGATAGGGAATTTCGGGATCACCTACGGGATTAGACTCAAAACTAGTCCTAACAACACAGCCCACTTGGGTTGTGGACTTCTAACAAGAAGTGGTGACGGAGCCGCCATAGTACGACTAAACATCGGAAGGGCGGCAGCGATCAACTCACGTGTAAGAACCTTCGCTTCAAAAGCCGGTGGTGAAACCACGACGCGTGGCAGCGAGACGAAGAAGGTACACGATCAACTAAGGACAAATATCAACATAAAAAGTATAAGCAATCTGAAAAACCTTATAACAGCCTACGAGTTAATAAAAAGTAACCCAGGAAATATGACCCAAGGATTGGAACCCACCACTCGGGACGGAATCAGCAAGGATTATTTATTAAGAACCCAGAAACTGTTAAAGGAAGGAAAGTTCAAATTTAAACCAGCTAGAAGAATACAGATTCCAAAACCAGGAAAATCGGACACCAGACCACTAACTATAGCTTCACCTAGGGAAAAAGTAGTACAAAAAGCGGTACAACTTATATTAGAACCAGCATACGAACAGATTTTCCTGGAATGTTCCCACGGCTTCCGCCCTAACAAAGGAACCAGAACAGCAATCCAATACATAGACGCCAAATTCCAGAGTTCTCACTTCATAATAGAAGCGGACTTTTCCAAAGCCTTCGACACTATTCCGCACGATAATTTGATGAGTCTTCTTAAAAAGAATATCCGCTGCGAGAAAACTTTAAGCTTAATCAATTCGGGGTTGAAAGCTGGATACTCGGAACTTGGCGTACTACATGAGAATGATGTAAATGGTACACCTCAAGGATCAATCCTTAGCCTCTTATTATGCAACATCTACCTCCATGAGCTGGACAAATACATACAGGGTCTTATGAATGAATATAACACCGGAGAGGTAAGGATCAGAAGCAGGGAACACACGAGGCTACAGAACAAAGTTAAATATTGAAGAAAGAAAGGGTATGATAAAACCCAAACGTCTGAATATAGAAAACTATTGAAGGAACTCTGAAAAACTCCTAGTATGCAAAGAGACGGGTCATATGCGAGAATACAATACGTCAGGTACGCGGACGACTTTATAATAGGAGTGGAGGGAAGCTTGGAAACAGCCCGAAAAATACTAACGAAAGTGCAAACCTTCGTAGAAGAAAAGCTGTTTCTAAAATTCAACGAGGATAAAACGGGAATCGTGAACTACTCAGAGAAACCCATAAGTTTCCTGGGCTATCAAATCATGGCCCCGCATCTGAAAGGAATTCAAAAACCATTAGAACATCTAAAGCTAGGCGGAAGAACGATAACTCGCCGGAAGAAGATAAGAATCAGAATTAATCTAGACCTACAAAAAGTATTAACTAGGCTGCAAACCAGAGGGCTGATCCGGAAGCGAAAATCCCACACCAACCACAGAAAACTGGTATATAGGGGGAAATTCAAGGGAAGCCTAGTTAACCTAGATCATGCGGACATACTACGTTACTACAATTCCGTAATCCGAGGTATCCACAATTACTACGATTTTGTGGGAAATAGAAATCACCTTCTATGGATTATATGATTACTTACGGAATCCTGCGCCCTAACCTTAGCTATTAAATTTAAGAAGAAGACACTTAGCAAAGTATTCCAAGAATTCGGTAAAGACCTAGCCTGCAAAACAGAAGATAAAAAGAAGTCAGCAGCAACAAAAATCGCAATTCTAAAAGCGCAGGATCTAATTGCAGGAAACTTGGCGGGACACACTAAGACTTCTCCAAATCTGAAAGACCTAACCAAAACATGAAATGCGAAATTCACATCCACAAACCTAAACAAATCTTGTATTATATGTGGAAACGAAAATAACGTAGAAATGCATCACGTTAGAAAAATAAGGGATCTAAAATCTAACCAAAATAAGCTGGACTTCTTCACCCGTCAAATGGCAGCCCTTAATAGAAAGCAAGTTCCACTATGCAGCAGACATCATGCTGACCTGCACAACAATAGCTTGACCAGCGAGGAGAAACAATTGTTTGCGGAACACACGAGCAGACGGAACAAGAAAAAGACCACAGATTGTAAATAAATAAATGTGAAAAATGAATTAGTTGAGAACTGAGAGTTCGAGTTGAGCGTGGAGAGCCGTATGACGGGAGACTGTCACGTACGGTTCGGGGGGGGGCGGAACGTCAAAAGCGTTCTAGGCCCACCCCACTATTCTTTATGGTTATGCCTGCATTGATAGGTGGGTTTGGAAATTTTCTTATGCCCTTAATGGTTGGTGGCCCTGATATGGCATTCCCAAGACTTAATAACATAAGTTTTTGATTATTACCGCCTAGCCTAGTTTTATTGGTCTTTTCAGCTTGTATTGAAGGTGGTGCTGGTACTAAGACCCTGTGCCAGAGTAGTAAGCAATTACTATAAAGAATATCACTATATGCTGGAAAATCCTAATAGTTTAATAAATTGATTTATATATTATTAATACTGTCAAGGACTATCAGCAGGAAACCAAAGTAATTTTAAAAGATATTCTTTTAATTTATATAAGTAGGATCCTCAGAGACTATACGTGATACCCTATTTGGCTTTTATGTTTGCTTAAATGGGTGAAAATTTAGTCCAATTTTATACGAAAGTGTATAAAATAATAAACTATATTTGCTTTAATAGTGAAGGGTATGTTAAGTAAAATATGGAAATCTTCCTTTAAACGTCATTTATATCATTCTGAATCTAATAATGAACAAAAAAACTTATTGGGTCATTACTTAGCAGGATTGATTGAAGGTGATGGATCTATAATTGTACCTAAAACAATTCTCCGGCCGCGTTAGCGCGCTGGAGGAGGCTTGGCCTCATAAATCAAAAAGGGTAAATTTTATATTTTCTACTTATTAATCCTTCACAGGTCTATTTTCATTAAATGAAATAGGTTAAAAAAAAGTAAATATATCTTATTATAGTTGAAGAATCTATATCTTCTTATTTAAAGGCAGGTAAATTAAATAGAAGATTCCAAAGTACTTATTCTAATCCTAAGGGTAAATTTAATTGTTTGCATCCTTCTTATGTAACAGGTTTTGTTGATGGAGAGGGTTCATTTTCAATATTAGTGCTTAAAAGAGCAGCATATAAAACGGGATGAAACATAGTTCCTGTTTTTACTATAAATTTGCATGGTAGAGATAGAGCTCTATTAGAAAAAATACAAGCTTTTTTCGGTGGGATAGGTGAAATTTCAGTAGGTAAACGAGATAATTCTGTGTATTTTACGGTTAAATCCGTGAAAGATATAATGAATGTTATAATACCTCATTTCGAAAAAAATCCTTTATTAACCGAGAAACAAGCCGACTTTGTATTATTCAAACAAATTGTAGTAATGATGCACAATAAACAACACTTAAACCCGGATGGATTAAAAAAAATTATATCACTTAAAGCTTCATTAAATAAAGGTCTAACTTCATTATTAATTAATCATTTTCCTAATATAGACCCGGTAGAAAGACCAGTAATAAGTAATAACCTTAAAAATGTGAATCCTTACTGAGTTACCGGGTTTGTAGAAGCTGAGGGTTGTTTTTATATAAATACTATAAATTCTAAAGCGTACAAAACAGGATATCAAATAAAATTAGATTTTAGCATAGTTCAACATAGCCGTGATAAAATTTTAATGGAAAGTTTTGTAAATTATTTTAATAGTGGTGGTAGTTATGTAAATAAAGAATCTGTGAGGTATATAGCTTCAAAATTCTTAGACATAGAAGAAATAATTATACCATTTTTTAAAAAATATCCTTTACAAGGATATAAACTTTCTAACTTTGAAAATTTTTGTATTGTGGCGGAATTAATAAAAAAACAAGCACATTTGACACCAGAAGGAATTAAGGAAATAATGAAGATTAAAAATATAATCAAATAATCTTGCTTATTTGATTATTTATCTTTATAAGAAGCAGCTATAAGTGTTATAATTAAATTATGACAAGTACAATCTTAACTATTTCCCTGTCATTAGTTTTTTTTAGTTTTCACATCAGTAAAAATCACTTTCGTAGATAAAGATGCACTTTTAGCTCAAAAAATTAAAGAAGTTTTAAACGGGGGTACTATGGTGCATTATAAAGATTCAAATTATTTAGATTTGTTATTTCAAGATTTAAAATCTGTACGAAAGATTGCTGTACTTCTTAATGGTATGATGAGAACGCCCAAAATTGAAGCCCTACATAGATTAATAGACTGGTTAAATGCTAAAGATGCTTTAGTTCAAAATTCTAGATTATCCAAATTAGGTTTAGATTCTAGTCCACTAGGTAATAATCCTTGATTAGCGGGATTTCTGGAGGCTGACGGTAATTTTTACTGTGGCTATGAATTAAACCCAGAGGGTATAGCTAAAGTGGTCAAGAGTTACATGAGAGTTTCTCAAAAACAATTATATAAAGCTAATAGTAATATGTCAGTAGAAATTAATTCTAATTTTCATATAATGGATAAGATTAGAGAGTTTCTAGATGTAAAATCTGTTAATGAAATTGAACGGGTAAAGAAAGATTATACTGAATTGTCATATGAAGTTAGAACAACTAAGATAGCCTTTTGCAACCTTTTGATAAATTATTTATCTGTATATCCATTATTTAGTTCTAAACATCTTGACTTCTTAGCTTTATGTGAGATTCACCATATAAGACTTTCTAAAGAATATAAAACTTTTGCGGGTACTTCAAAATTAGTCTGCCTAAAAAATAGCATGAATACTAAAAGAACTCAATTTAATTGAGATTCATTAAACAATTTTTATTGTGAAGTGTAATCAGGGTTAACAAGTATGAGATGGAAAAAGTTTATTATAATTACCGGACAGGGTGAACAATCTATCCTCCTCTTTCAGGTGTTCAAAGTCACAGTGGTCCAAGTGTAGATTTAGCTATATTTGCTTTACACTTATCAGGTGTTAGTTCTTTATTAGGTGCAATTAATTTTATAACAACTGTTGTTAATATGAGAACTCCTGGTATTAGATTGCACAAATTAGCTTTATTTGGATGAGCTGTAGTTATTACAGCTGTATTATTATTACTATCTTTACCTGTTCTTGCGGGTGGAATTACAATGGTACTTACTGATAGAAATTTTAATACATCTTTCTTTGAAACTGCTGGTGGTGGAGATCCTATTTTATTCCAACATCTTTTCTTACCAAAAATATTTTATATTATTTTATTATTTTTGTTTATTAGCGAAGCTGTGCTTCTTAAAATTTGTTTATCTTCTGGGTTAGATAGTGCGGCTTCATCTCAAAAATCTTTTGAGTTTTCTTCATTTTACTATAAATTTAAAGAATATTACCCTGGCTTAAAGGAACCTGATAGTAGATTTTTAGAATGGCTTATTAGTTTTTCAGAAGGTGAAGGTTCTTTTATTATAACTAAAAGGGGTGATTTATCTTTTGTTCTCACTCAATCTAGTTTAGATTTAGAAGTGTTAAATTACATTAAAGATAATTTAGGTTTTGGTAGAGTGATAAAACAATCTATTAAACAAAATACGCACAGATTTGTTATACAAGAAGAGCTTGCGCGGCTACTTCGTTGCCAAATTGTATTTTTAATTTGCTTTTTATTCTTTCTTTCTATATTTTTGGTTGCTATCTTTATTTATGATTTTTCTATTTATATAAATGACTCTTACTTTTCTATGTCAATTGTTGCAGTGGTTGTTTATACAAATCCTGGAGAGCAAAAACAATCTATTATTCAGGATAATAAATTGAAATCTGGGGTTTATCGTTGGACTAATAATGTTAATGGAAATAGTTATATAGGTAGTAGTGTAAATTTGGGTCCTAGACTTCAACAATATTATGGGAAAAGTTTAGAAAATAGTCAAAAGACAAGTAGAATATGTCGAGCTATATTAAAATATGGTTATGGTAGTTTTACTTTAGAAATTCTTGAATATTGTGATAAGGATAAGATTATAGAAAGAGAACAATATTATATAGATTTATTAAAGCCTATATATAATATATTATTAGTTGCAGGTTCTCCTTTAGGGCGAAAATTGTCTTTAGATGTTAGAATTAAGATGGGTAAAAGTAAGTTAGGTTTTACTCACTCTGAGGAAACTAAAGCTTTAATGTCCAAATTAGCAAAAGATCGTGTTTTTTCAGATATTACTCGGTTAAGATTTAGTTTAGCCCGTCAAGGTAAAAAGTTGTCATTAGAAACTATAACCAGGATGTCTGAAGCTAAATTAGGAATTAAAAGAAGCCAGGAGACAATTGATAAGATTAAAACTTATCAGTCTACAAGGGTTAAACAACCTGTTCCTGGTACAAAATTGTCTGTAACTGATCTTAACAGTAATGAAACAGTAATCTATGAATCTGTGCGTAAGGCAGCCGCTGCTCTTGGCACTAATCACACTACAATTAGAAATTATTTAAAATCTAACAAACCTTATAAAGGAAGATATATGTTAGTTATAGTTTAAATTGTATAATAAAATTAATTAGAAAGCTCCTCGTAAACAAAATAATAAACTATAAAATTTATCTAGGAAAACAGGGTAAGATTAACAAAAGTTATAAGTATTATCTAAGACAGATATAAAAGAAAATAAGATCTTAGATAACTAATATTTAATAGTATATTATTGTCCAATTCGCATAATTACTCTATTTCCTAATGCCTTCTGCTTATTATTTAATGGGAACATGGTATTTCCAACAAGGAAAGGAAGATTTTTAACTTTTTTATCTGTTTATAATGAAAGGTTAATAAAAAAGAATCTTAACACAATAATTCCTTTAGATATTTGTGTAATTCCTAGTTTAGATGATGGTTGACTCTCTGGTATAACAGATGGAGAAGGTTCTTTTACTTGTTCACTATTATCTAATAGTTCTGCTTTTAGATATAGATTTATATTAACTCAAAAGTGAGAAGCTAATAAACATGTTTTTGAACATTTATTAATGATATTAAATAAATATTCAATAGAAGGTTCTGTAGTGACTCACCATGCAGATAATGTATGAGAACTTAGAATAAATGGTTTAAAAAACTGTAAAGGCTTATTTATTTATTTTGATAATTTTAATCTTATGTCTAAAAAGAAAGATAGTTATTTGAAGTGAAAATCACTTTATAATAAGTTAGTTAATAAAGAACATTTAAATAGTGATACTAGATTAGAATTAATTAAATTAGCTAAACAAATTAATAAAATAGTATAATTTATATATTAGGAAAACTGGGTAAGATTTAGCAACTAAAAGCTATTTTAATTGTTTAA
Organism: Cryphonectria naterciae; assembly: GCA_014850475.1. NCBI lineage: Eukaryota > Fungi > Ascomycota > Sordariomycetes > Diaporthales > Cryphonectriaceae > Cryphonectria > Cryphonectria naterciae. The sequence goes on from JACWST010000295.1 coordinate 18,418, forward strand.
GGCAGATGATATTCCCGCGCTGCGTTTATGGCCGCGCGGGAGTTCCCCCCTTCTCTACCTTGAGGTAGGTCTAAAATAAGACCTTAAATAATAATTACTATTAAGTATATCTTAACTCTAGTTCTTGCTATATTATTTATTGTGCAATTATTAGAAAAAAACAATAAATTGCAGGAGCAACATTGGTGTGACTATATATAGTCTTACGGTCAAAAATTTTTCCCAATTAAATTAAGACCGTCGGTTTTCTAATAAATCGCTACAGACTGGATCACCGGTGGGTGGCTGAAACGCTGCTTAATGTACAGTCGGATACCTCTAGGTATTGTATCTAGGTTAGTATATTATACTAAGTTATATAATTAAAGGGATGTATAAATAATTATATAATATGGTGTTGGATTTTTCGGTCATCCTGAGGTTACGTATGTAGGCCTCTTAACGTTGCTGTATGCTGGGACTCCTTCGCTATATAGTTCTAAATACTCCTTCTTAGATGACATAGTTAAAAAGTTAGAACAAAGAAGGAAATCAGCAGGTAACATTATATATATAAAAAATGGAACCTCAGAGACTCTACGCGACGGAGTTGTAGTTAATTTAGAAAATATAAAACGTGTATCAGATCACGTACCTAAACATTTTAAGCCTCTAAATAATGAACAATTAGGTTATTATCTAGCAGGAATAATAGACGGGGATGGTCATTTTAGTAGAGCTCGACAATTAGTTATAGTTTTTAGTTCTCCAGATGCATTTCTAGCTTATTACTTAAAAGAAAAATTAGGTTACGGTAATGTAAAAAAAGTAAAAAACAAAAATGCATACCTTTTAATAGTATCTAATAAAGAAGGTATGTTACGTGTAATTAACTTGATAAATGGTAAATTAAGAACAGAACACAGATTTAACCAAGTAGTTAATAATGTATTAAATGATCCGAGGTATACAGATCAAAATATTAATTTTACTATGGATTCTAGTAAAAATTTTGATAACCACTGATTAGCAGGTTTTTCTGATGCGGATGCTAGTTTTCAAATCAAAATTATTAAACGTATTACCAGAAATAAACCGGAAATAAGATTAAATTTTCAAATAGATCAAAAAAGTGATTTATTGTTAATTATGATAAAAGAATATTTAGGTGGAAACATTGGGTATAGAAAGTCTCAAGATACCTATTATTATGGTTCTACTAATTTCGGTTCTGCTAAAAGGGTTATACAATATTTTGATCAATATCACTTACAATCTAGAAAGCATATAAGATATCTAAGATGAAGAAAGGTGTATAGATTGATACAGGACAAAGAACACTTAACAGAAAAAGGGTTATCTAAAATACTAACAATTAAATCCTTAATAAACCGTCACGAATAAAATACTACAATTTAAGATAGAGTCCTAACAAAGATATAAAAGTTTTTGAGTATTAATGAGAAAAGACTGTGTAATAATACACAGCTATTCTTTTAATCAAAGAATTGTTACATTTTAATTATACCTGGTTTTGGTATAATTAGTACAACTATTTCAGCTAATTCAAATAAATCAGTGTTCGGATACATTGGAATGGTTTATGCTATGATGTCAATTGGAATATTAGGTTTTATAGTTTGAAGTTGTGTTATGGCTTCACCTTATAGTGATATAGGTGTTTTAATTAATCTTGCTATATGCTGGAACAGTTTAGTGCTAATTAACACCTTGAAAGGTAAAAGTTTAATTAGCTATACTCAATCAGCAGACAATGTGTCCCTGAATTCTTTAAAAGATAACAAACATAGCGTCTCAGAGACTATACGCGAGACATCTTATAGATTGTCCGCATTCCGTACTTATTATAATACATTATTTAAAAATAGTGATCATTTATCTGATGACTGATTAACTTGATTTATAGGTTTTGCAGAAGGTGACGGAGCTATCCAAACATATGCAGAAGGTAAAAGAACACGTTTTGTTCTTACTCAAAAAGAAAGTGCTATACTTTATGATATACAACATAAGTTAAATATAGGTGTTGTTAGACATTTTCCTCAAGGGAAAAGTGGAAAAAACAATGACTTTTATAGATTAATCATAGATGATCCTTCACAGATTCTACTTTTAGCTTATTTATTTAATGGTAATTTAGCTATGGATAACAGGATTAAACAATTATCTTTATGAATTAATTATTTAAATAATCGTTTTGGTCCTGACACTATTAAGTTCAACAATAATCCTATTTCGATTACGTTAAAGGATGCCTGATTATCGGGGTTTACAGATGCGGAAGGGTGTTTTAATGTATCTATTATAGCTAGCTCTAGATATACTTTAGGTTATGTTATTAGAATGCGTTATATATTGGATCAAAAGAATGGTATTATATTAAATAAAATATGTGAATTATTTGGATTTGGTAAAATAACCTTAAGATCGGGAACTGAAGATGTTTATCGTTATACAGCCACAGGATTTAAAACATTGCAGAATGTAATATCATATTTTGAATCATTTCCGTTATATACTAAAAAAACTCGTTCATTAGAAAAATGATTAGCTGTACATACTCAAGTTTCAAATAAATTACATTTAACTAAAGAGGGGTTAGCACAAGTGAGATTTCTGCAAAAACAAATAAATTTAAATAATAGTACAACAAACAAGACAGGTGCGGCATAAAGATGAAGATATAGTCCGATACTTCTTGTGAAAGGAGCATACAATAAGTATTGTACTATTTGTATGGATAAATAGTAAATATTTATTAAGAATTATGCATCATATGTACACAGTTGGTCTAGATGTGGATACAAGAGCGTATTTCACAGCTGCAACATTGATAATTGCAGTACCCACTGGAATTAAAATTTTCTCTTGATTAGCGACATGTTACGGAGGATCTTTAAAGTTAACACCTTCAATGTTGTTTGCATTAGGTTTTGTATTCATGTTTACAATCGGAGGGTTAATAATCCACTTAGCTCTCCTTTTAAAGACCACCATATGCTGGAAACTTCTGACAATTATGCTACTAGAAATTTTTTTAATTTTAGTTACAATGTATAATTTTGAACTATCAGCAGGTAACCAACGGATAGAAAAAAAGATCCAAGTAGGAACCCCAGAGACTACATGTGGTCCCCAGAGTACACTCCGGGAAGATATAGTCCAAGTAAAAAAATATTCATTAAGACGTAGCAATAATTATCTTAACATTGTTAAGATAGCACAGCTGACTTCGTCGGGGTACATGGTCATAACTCGATCTTATTCTAATTTTAGTAATAAGCAGGCTGGTAATCAGGATAAGATTAAAAACTTAAATGCTGTAAAAGTTTATGATAGCTTCAAGGAAGATAGAGTTAATATACTAAAAGAACAAAGAGATAAATCAGGTGTTTACTGTTTAATTAATAAGGTAAATGGGCATGCTTATGTAGGAAGTTCTATTAATTTAGCTTCTAGGATGAGAAATTATCTTAATAAGGCTTTTTTAAGAAGTAAACAAAATTTTAATATGCCCATTACTAAAGCTTTACTTAAATACGATTATTCAAATTTTACTCTTTATATTCTAGAATATGTTAAAGCCGAATTTTTAACCATAAGAGAGACTTTTTATATAACTTATCTTATACCTTATTACAACGTCTTAAAAGAAGGTTATTCTTCTTTAGGTTATAAACATACAGAAGAAACCAAAAAGTTACTGTCAGAATTAGCTAATAATAGAACACATTCAGAGAAAACTAAAGGTTTAATAGCAAGGGCAGTAACAGGGGAAAATAATCCTTTTTATAATAAAAGTCATTCCATCGAAAGTAAGATAAGAATTATTGAAGCTAAATCAGCTTATCCTGTCTATGTGTATAACTCATTTAAAGAGTTATTAGTTATTTTCCCTTCAGTCTTAACTTTAGCTAAGTTAATTAAATCAAATCACTCAACATTAGTTGACATTATAAAAGAACAAATAATCTTTAGAGGAGAGTGGTATTTAAGTAATATACCTTATAATTTAAATGACACGCCTAAAATAGCTAATTGACATTCCATGGCTTGTGAAGAATTAGTATTAAATATTAATAATAATAGTCATATTAGAAAAGCAGTGTTTGTGTATGATATAAATAAAAATTTTCTTAATAAATATGATGGAGTTATGGATGCTCAAAGAGTATTAAAAATAAGTCATAGTACTATAAAAAATTATGCTAAGGTAAGTGGTGTTTATAATGGGTATATATTTAGTTATGAAAGATTGGCTACACAGGATTAATGAATATTTTTTTACGTAAGTGGAGTTGTGTTAGCTAATGCATCACTTGATATTGCATTTCACGATACTTATTACGTCGTAGCTCATTTTCACTATGTATTAAGTATGGGTGCTGTATTCGCTATGTTTAGTGGATGATACTTTTGAGTACCTAAATTATTAGGTTTAAATTATAATTTAACATTATCTAAAGTACAATTCTGAATATTATTCCTAGGGGTTAATCTTACATTTTTTCCTCAGCATTTCTTAGGTCAAAGTAGGCCCTTTATCTAATAAATTAGGTATTTGCACAAGACTGTATGCTAGAAACTCTATTTATGTATAGGCATGACAAATAGACAATTAGCAGGAAACCAAAAAATGAATATATGATTTTATTTTAGGATCTCCAGAGACAATACGTCTTGCAACTTAACTCTTTTTTTTTTTTATATAGCTTGTAGCTATAAAAAAAAGGAGGCAGTTGATGAAATAGTCCAAAAATCATAGTGATATGATTATATATTTTGCGAACTTTTGTATTATGTTATTTTGTATGGTTAATATATTATAACCATCTGTTTTTCATAAAAAGTGATAGTAATGGTGATGGTAATGAATATTCTAAATAATCCTCTTTTAGTTATAATTTTAATAGTTACCCTGAACCTGAACTTGAATCTGAACAAAAACCAGAAGATAATGATAATTTTCTTCAAAGAACAGTCGACGATAATTATCTGATTACGGTTAAACCTAAACACAAATTAAGCCAAGAACAAGACCTGGATTTGATGAATTTAAAAGTCACACCTGCTGCTTTTTTATGTATAATATAATAAGTAAGGTAAACATTATTAAAAAAAATATAAAAATATGGGTGGTGTTTATCTTATACACAATAATGTTAATGGTAAGGAGTATGTAGGTAGTGGTATGGATTTCTCAAAAAGATTAGCGACTTATTATTTTCCTTCTCGGGCGTAGCCGCCGAAGGTTGTTTTATTTCTAATTCGATTTTAAAATATGGTCATGAAAAATTTTTGGCGGTTATTTTAGTTGTTTTAGGTAATAGCCATACTGATGCATGTACATAAACGGTTATTATCGATAAAGAACAAGAATATATTAGTTTATATAAGCCAAATCTTAATTTAAATCCAGTAGCTGGATCTAGTGTTGGCTTCAAACACTCAGAATAATCTAAAAAGCTTATATCTGAGTTCCGTAAAGGTAAATCATTATCTGAAAGCACTAAAAGAAGACTTAGTGCTTTGTTTTCTGCCCTTCGGCGGCTACGCCGCCGAAGGACTAGTCTTGGGTCGAAAGGGTGAATTAAATCCGTTTTGATCTAAAGTTCACTTTGCAACTACCTTAGAGAAAATGAGTAGAGCTAAGGTGGGGTGACTTAAAACCTATGTTTAATAAAATTAAGTCTAAAAAGTTTCTGGTACATATGAACAAAGATCGAAGAGGATCTAATGATCCAATGTATGGTAAATCTAAATCGGAAGCAACATTAGCTAAGTTAAGAAAAAAGGTTTATCTTTATAACAGTAGTCAACAATTTATTAAATGCTATGATAGTGTCGGATCTGCTGTAAAAGATTTATGTATAGCATCTGAAACTATTAAAAAGTATTTATATACTGATAAACTGTATAAAGATAAATATTTTTATTCTGAGATAATTTCAGAATAAAATTTTTTTATTTATTTATAAGCAAAGTAACACAAGCTACAAGGAATGCCGCGTCGTATAAGTGATTACCCTGATGCTTTTGCAGGATGAAATTTAATCAGTAGTTTTGGATCTGTTGTAAGTGTGGTAGCTGCTTGATTATTTTTATATATTGTTTACAGACAATTGTTAGATGGAAAAGTAGCGGTGAGAAATCCTTGAATGACTCCACAATTCTATACAGATACATTACAAGCTTTATTAAATAGAAGTTCTCCTAGTTTAGAATGATCATTAACAAGTCCACCAAAACCTCACGCATTTGTGAGTCTTCCTGTACAATCTTAGTCAAGGCTATTGGTATATAGCTTATGCCAATATAAATAAGTTTACAATGATTATAGTATTTAGAAAAGATTTTATATTATGTATCTTGTAAGATAAGCTGCTTCTAATATCTTTAGTATTAGAAGCAGCTAATGTGGGTTGATGTAATAGTTAACATATTAGGGTTATGTCCAAAAATTGAAGGTGCAAATCCTTTGCCCGCATAGGGGGCTTCACTGTAAGTATTCCCACCACGTAAAAACAAATTCCAATCCACCTATTCACAAACAAACAAGCAACAGATCAAGAAACAAACCTATCGCAAACAATCACAATAATCTCTACTTTATCAAGCCAGATCAAGTTTGTCATTAGTTAACTCAAAGAGTTTTCTTTTGGTCAATATCTCACATATTATCTACATCATCGTGCATTATGGCCTCCACTCAATCTACTCAGGAGTACTCTTTTGATTGTAATCTCCACAAGACGAATCGGGAGATTATTGGTGGAAAAGGAAATTACCTTTTCACAAGCGATGGCCGCAAGGTGTTTGACGCAGCTTCAGGTGCTGCAGTTTCTTGTCTTGGCCACGGAAACGAGAGAGTCTTTCAAGCAATTTCAGAACAGTTAAAAACCGGGATTCCCTACCTATTCTCGGCTTTTTGGAAGAACTGTGTTGTTTAGGAGTTGTGCAGGGAGCTCATCAACGTAACAGATAGGAAAATGGCTAGAGTCTATTTAATTGGTTCTGAGGCGATGAAGGCTACCTTGAAGCTGGGACGCCAATTTTTTTTACGTAAAATACAAAGAAACCCATCGTGTCTACTTCATCGCCTGTTTGTCTTCATACCTGGACAACACGCTTGGAGCTTTAGCAATCTCAGGGTTTCCTGCCCGGAGAGCACCCTGCACTCCATTCCTTATGGAGAAAGTTCATTACATTTCTCCATGTTATGCCTATCGTCAACAGGGAAAGGGTGAATCTGATACTGATTTCGTTATTCGAAAAGCTGCTGAGCTTGAGATCAAATTACAAGAGTTAGGTCCGGAAATAGTCATTGGTTTCATCGCTGAACCCGTCGTCGGCGCCGCTCTAGGATGTGTTCCATATGTGCCAGGTTATCTTAAAGCAATGCGAGACGTTTACCACAAACACGGTGCTCTCTTCATACTAGATGAAGTCATGTGCGGAATGGGGCGAACTGGCACTTTGCATGCATGGCAAGCAGAGGACGTTGTACCTGACATCCTAACCACAGCTAAAGCACTTGGTGCTGGATATCAAAGCATTGGTGCTATGATGCTATCACCAAAGGTTTTCAATAGGATGATAGATGGAAGTGGACAGTTCGTTCAAGGGCTGACCTGCTAAGTGATGCCATTATAGGTAGCTGCTGCCCTGGAGGTTCAGCGAATCCTACGGGAAGAATATTTGATGGAGAATGTGATCAAACAAGGTAAATATTTGGAAGAAGGCTTGAAAGCAAAGTTAGGCGATTATCTAAATGTTAGTGACATTCGAGGAAAAGGTCTTTTCAGGGGTCTGGAATTCGTTAAGGAGAAAGCAACTAAGGAGCCATTTGATCCGAAACTAGGGGTTGCTCAGAGGATTCAGGACTTGGCTATCTCACCCCCTATTCAACCTGACAGTTTACGCAGGAACAGGTACTGTGGATAGTGTTTGGGGAGATCACATCATTATTGCTCCTGCGTACACGGTTACTAAGGATGATGTGGACCATATTCTTAGGGTAGTTTCGGGTGTGGTTTTAAAAGTTTTTTTGGAGGTTGAAAACGAAAACATGTGAGAAGTAATTTTCATATTTAGGTTTATTTAGTTAGCAATGGGTCATTTTTTTTAGTGGTCCCTCCGGGACTGGCAAGCTCTTCATTTTTTTAGTAATCCCTCCGGGACTAGCAAGCTCTTCTATTTTATTTTTTTTTGTCTTTTTCTATGTTTAGTTTCAAATCAAGGATAAAAAAATTGTAAAAATAAAAAAGAAATTCTTTTTTTAGTATAAGTTTGCTTTTGTATAATTTGGTTGCCAAGGAATAAGGGGTTTCAGGCTGTAAAATTAAAATGACTAAGGGAGGGGGATTTATTTCTTTTTCGGGGTTGTTTTAGGTTTTGTGGTAAAAATCTTTACTTTTAATTATTTACTTTTTCTTTGGCTACCTTTCAAACTAATTAGTTTAATAGGTAAAACTAGTATTTTTCTAATCCCGGCGGCGAAGCCTTGAGGGATACTAAAGACAAATATTTCTTTTAGTTCTAATCTGAGATAAAGTTGCCTTACTAGTACCCTTAGCTGTATGGACTTATTTTTTCCGTTCTAAATTCTTTAGTTATATTTTCCTCTTTACCCTTCGCTAATCAAATTTAGCAGTGCGCGACGGAGGCTTTGATTGAGGAGGGGTTATAGGGCTGTATAGGTGGATATAGTTCAATCGGTAGAGCGACTGTTCGTGGCACAGTAAGTTCCCTGTTCGAGTCAGGGTATCCACCCTTGCGTAGCGTCCTATTTAGGACTTTCTTGTTTAGTTACTTGTAGTAGTAAACTTATTTTCAGGTCTAATAAAAAAAAATAATAATAATTTTTTTTTTATCTTGAAAGGTTTTTTGTTCAACCCTCCTTCCCTCCGGACGAAGTTTGTTTTTTTATTTTCGGGGTTTGTTTGTAAAAAAATTTTTTTTTTCGATTAATATGAGGGTGCAAACTCTAAAAAAAAACAAACTTCGTCCTAAAAAAAATGGCAGGATTTTTTTTTTTTATTTTGCGAATTTATATTTTATTTCTTCATATGCTGCAAGGTAGGGTGGATTGGTAATTTAATTAGGTAAGGAGGTGTAGTTAGTGCTATTTGAGGGTTGCGCCTAAATTTCCCTTCTTACCCCCTTTTTTGTAGCTGAAAACATAATATGATATCATCTTAAATAAGAGGTTGCTGCAGGGATGTCTATAAAAAGGTTATATACATAGAGCTAGGGGTAGCTAACAGCTAGGATAGTTTAATAGGTTAAAACTTTAATTTCATACATTAATAATGAGAATTCGATTTTCTCTCCTGGCTAACTGCACAAATAGCAGTTAGTAATAATGTCCTTATAATTTTCATTATTGCTTGATTATATTCTTTTTTTTTTATAAAATCATGATACTACTTTCTACACTTTTTTTATTAATATCGAATGCCGTCAGTTTAAGACGAGATATGGCTATTCTCTATAATCGGGTTGCCATAATTGCTTTACTATATGCTATTTTACAAAGCTTAGTTAACTTTTCTATCTTAAGTAATGGTGGTATAGGTTTACATGGTGGTTTATTTCATGTCACAACTATCACCGAAGTTTTCCATATCTTTCTATATTTTATTTGTATATTTATATTAATTTTAACAAGTTTTTATCCCAGAAAGGTATGAGTGTATGAACATTCTTCATTAAAAGATATTTACATGAATAAATTTTTATATTATCGAACAAAGATAATAAATAAAATGGGAGAACATTTAAAAATTATCGAGTATCCTTTAATCTTATTATTTATAATAAGTGGAGCTGTATTTTTAATGTCAACTAATGATTTTATTTCGATCTTTTTATCTATCGAATTACAAAGTTATGGTTGTGCGCCGGGCGAGGTGCATACTGAAGAGGTAGCCTGATTATCATTGGATAACGATCTACTATCGAATATATTTGGCCTTCCGATAATCGGAAGATATTCGCCACGGGTGATCACGATAGGAATAGCTAATAACTCCCTATATCGGATAGCTGGTCACATAAAGGTCAACCAAATGAGACTGCCCTCGTTAGAGGTAGACCTTAGTGGGGATAGTCATGGACAGGATAACGAATTTGATACGTACAGAGAGGCCCAGCTTGGCCCTGATGTCTTAAGCAGAATATCGCGGCATCTGAAAGGGACTCAAAATGTCTTTACTAGTAGACCATATAGTACTGATTGCCAAAAACCCTTTACTCACTTCAGCATAGAAGACGAACGTGCGCAAAGTCCTAAAACTATCACACCAAACATCAGTATTGTGCAACCCCGGGATCTAACCGCCTATGAATACAACATATATTTAATGCGGGGACGGAGCTTCCATAGTAGTATACATTGCTTAGCAAGACTTACAAAGGGAAGCAGTCGGAATTCGCTACTTCTTGATACCCATGACTCTAACACCAAGGGTGCCGAAAGTCTCAATCCTGAAAAGGACAGCCTGTCGAATACATCTGTTAGTTCGTGGGTAAATACAGAAGTAGGCAAATATTTAAGAGGTGATGGGACATATAACGGTCTTATTAACATAATCGCTAACGTAGAATTCTTACAAGCTTGCTACCTAGCTATTAGAAGTAAACCCGGAAATATGTCCAAGGGAACAGACAACACTACCTTAGACGGGGTCAACCAGAAATGATTTGAGAAAGCTGCACAAGACCTACGAAATGGCAAATTCCAATTCAGTCCTGCTCGTAGAGGTATGATACCCAAACCAGGTAAGAAAGAGCTCAGACCCCTCGGTGTAGGTAACCCTAGGGAGAAAATTGTCCAAAAAGCCCTGGCCCTTGTGCTCGAATCCATATGAGAAATTATCTTTTCTGATAACTCTTACGGATTTAGACCCAATAAGTCACTTCACCAAGCTTTATACCAACTGTACAGAAATGGTGCCAATTATAAATGAGTAATACAAGGGGATATCTCCAAGTGCTTCGATATGATACCACACGATATCATTATGAAAATCATAACGAAAAAAGTCGTATGTGATAAAACACTCCAATTAGTAAGAAAATCTCTAAGTGCGGGGTCCAGGTACCCCGATACTAAGAATATCGTAAAGACAGAAATAGGGACACCACAAGGAAGCATCCTTAGTCCTCTTCTGGCTAACATCGTACTAAATGAGCTGGACCAAGCACTGGAGACGACGAAATCTAAGTTCGAAAAAGGGGTTAAACGAGCCAGAAACAAAGAGTACGACGCCCTTCAGTCCAAGATCCAATATTTACAAAAACGCTACCCTGGATCTCCAGAAATTAAAAGACTAGTTAACCTTAAAAGAAGAATGCCTAGTGGAATGATCAAAGACCCAAATTTTAAACGTATGATGTACCTAAGATATGCGGATGATTTTGTAATACTTATATCCGGATCATCGGACGATGCACATATGATTAGAAACAGAGTCAGCGATTACCTGGAGAAAAAGTGTGGACTAACCCTGAACTTAGACAAGACCTTGATTACCAAGACCAGGGAGGGGTTTAATTTCTTAGGTGCGTCATGTGTCAAACCAGTATCCCCTATGGCAGGATTGTTTAAAACCAAAAATGGTAACCCTGGTAGATTCAGAATGAGAATGAGAGTTATGATTCCAATGAAAAATCTGTTACAAAAGCTCGTATCCAACGGGTTCGCAAAAATGGATAGCAACAACCTTCCGGTCTCTACAGCCCGTAAGGATCTTGTTAATTTTGAACATCAGGAAATAATCGCATTTTACAATCACCGGATAAGTGGACTAGTTACTTTCTTCAGCTTCGCCCACAATTATAATAGCTTAAGGAAAATTATCATGATCCTGCAATTCTCCTGTGCGCTAACACTTGCTCTGAAATTCAAACTCAGAACTAAGAAACAGATATTCAAGAAATTTGGATATCTTTTAGGGGACCCTCAAACGGGTATACACTTGAAATTCCCTACGAATTTCAGAGTAAAAAATCAATTCCCGAGTACTACTACAAGCCGTGCAGATGAAATCCTTAAGGTATCGTGGTACAACAAGCTGACTAAATCTAGTCTAAATAAGGCTTGCGTGATTTGTGACTCTAAGACTAACGTCGAAATGCACCACATTAGACAAGTCAAAGATGTAAAGAGCAAGATAAGAACCGGAACCAGTACTTATCAACAATGAGTTGGTACTTACCTCCGTAAACAAGTCCCTCTTTGTGCATACCATCACGATCTATACCATAGTGGAGACCTAAACTACGCTGACATGACAAAAATCCGAAGATATACATAGTCCTATCCTACCTGCACATAGGGATGCCTAAGCAACGACGGATACCCAGGACGAGATCCGGCATATACTGTAAGCTACGAAGGGGAACCAGGACTTACCCTACTATTGACAAATAGTAGGCCTATGAGCATCAATAAGGCAATCATAAATAATTGAAAGAAACCGATGGAAAGCCGTATGATGGGAAACTATCACGTACGGTTTGGAGGGCAGTTCAACTGACCCTACTGTATTTATTAAGTACAATTTATAGAAATTCGGAATTATCTACGACAGGTGGTTTAATGTACTTTTTATTAGGTGGGTTAAGCTCTTGTTTTATTTTATTAGGTACAAGTTTATTATATGCCAATTCAGGTACAACTAATTTGGATAGTTTGTATGTAATTACTAGTATTAGTGATCTAAATAATGTAGAGGTAGCCGGAGGGTTTATGCCTTCTTGATATAACTATGATTATATAAATTTTTCTCTGTTAATTTTTAGCATTGGGTTTTTATTTAAAGTTAGCGCTGCTCCATTTCACTTCTGATCTCCTGACTGAAAACTTGGGAAATTTTCAACTGTTGGGGGTAAATTGCCAAATTCCGGAAACACTCTAAAACTTCAAGTACCAAGCTATACTATAAAGGGTATAAGTGGATGAACTAATAACTCATGTAAGGTAATAAGCTTGAAGGCTTCTGAAAAGAACGTGGGCTATCGCGGATCTAAATCAATAATACGGCGCAGCCATAGTAATATTATTGTAAAAGAGCAACGAGTAAATGGTAGTTGGTGTGTAAATAAGGCGGCGGTTTCATCGTCATCTACACATTTAAGATATACTCTAATGGGTTCTGAAAAGAATTATCAATTTAAAATCCCTTCTAACCAAATTATTCAAAGACGACTTTATTCAGCTATGGCTGAATCTAATTTTAACGATGCTGTTATTAATAAACTTCCTCAAGGTATTGAACCTTGATTTATTTCAGGGTTCACAGATGCGGAAGGTTGTTTTCTTATTTTAATACGGAAATCACCTAAAAGCAAATTAGGTTGACAATTAGAAGCTAACTTTACAATCAATCTTCATGTTAGAGATATTGGTATTTTAAGTGTTATCCAAACTTATTTTGGAGGTGTAGGTAAAATAGGTAAAGAAAGAAATAATTGTCGTGATTTTACAATAGGTTCCTTAAATCTAATTTTAAACAAAGTAATACCTCATTTTGATAAATATCCCTTAAAAACTAATAAATTTTCCGACTATTTATTATTTAAAGAAGTAGTAATGATGATGCAAGGCGGAGAACATTTAACCGTTGAGGGATTACAAAAAATAGTAAATATTAGAGCTTCTATCAATAAAGGGTTATCTCCTTTATTAAAAGACGCTTTTCCTTATAGTGTTGCTGTTTCAAGACCATCTTTACCACAAAATAATAATAAATTACACCCTCAGTGAGTAGCCGGTTTTACTTCGGGTGATGGTTGTTTCAAAGTTAGCATAAGAGAATCTAAATTATTTAAAGTAGGGAGTCGGGTAGCATTACTTTTTATATTAACTCAACATATTAGAGATGAAACTTTAATTAAAAGTTTTGTTAATTTCTTTGGTTGTGGTCAAACTTATGCTTATAAAGATTATATAGAGTTTAGATGTCAATCATTCAAACATAATTACCAAAATATTTTACCTTTTTTTACAAAATATTCTATTCTTGGAGTAAAAGCACAAGACTTTAAAGATTGAGCTAAAATAGCGGAGATGATACAAAGCAAAACTCATTTAACTAAACAAGGTTTAGATCAAATCCGTAAAATAAGAGTAGGTATAAATAAAGGTAGATATTTGGATGCAGATTAATTATGGGGGTTGCGACATACAGCGAAGTCCCCGTCCCTTCTTATCTAAGGGCATCTTTAGGTATGAAATATAGTCTGTTTATTTATATAATTATCTGTTTTGCATCAGCCTGACAGGACCGACGAGCTTTGATATTTAATTAGTTGAAGGCGACAGCTTAATTTGAATTAGCCGCAATAAAGTCGAATTTTCTTTAATTTGAACGGTAAATTTAAGTGCCATGGACGTTTACGATGCCATTCCTACAATAGTTACTACATTTGTTGCAATTATAGCCAAAATATCAATCTTTATTTTCTTATTAGAATTAGTTTATTATACTAATCATTATTTACTAAATTTAAATTGAACTTATGGTTTATTAGTAAGTTGTTTACTTTCATTAATAGTAGGTACAGTTTTAGGTCTTACTCAGTTCCGAATAAAAAGATTATTCGCATATAGATATTTTTAAAATATTACTGTGTGCTTAACTATCAAACTCCGGGGAAACCTTAAGGCTTCTGATACCAAGCTGTATGCGAAAGTATATATGTGGATGAGGTAATTACTCATGTACGGTAACAATACAGAAGATAACCGAAAGGGCAATAGGCTATCGCGGATCTAAGTCAATTAATAAACAATATTTGTTTGTAAAAGAGCAACGAGTAGATGGTAGTTGTTGCAAAGTTATATCTTGTAATTGAGATTATATCTTGCAATTAAGGTGTACTCTATTTAAGTAAGCTGTTTATATATCGAGCTATATTGCTACGAAACTTAGTCTCTATAATATGCCTAAGTATATTAAATTACTATCTCATGCTTCTAATATAAAATTTTAAGAAGTATGAGAAAAAACTCATACCTTTACTAGATCTTTGCAGTACTTCTTACTTTCCTGGTGCCGGCTGTAATGTTTTTAAGGTGTTGCCAAAAATCTTGACCAGTCTTTCTTTAGGTAATTAACATTAATTTTTTTTTACATTCTTAATTTAGTCAGTACCTGTTTTATAGCAAATGTAGTCGCCTTTCAAGGGCGCAGTTAGACACCACGCCGGTGCACGCTCGTCACAAGCTTTAGGAAATACTCAAATACACCCCCTACGGGAAGGATTAGTTCATACGTGAAAGTTGCTTCATGTGTTCAACTTAATTTAGTTGTTCAACAGCAGAGACAGCGACATAATAGATAGGACTCTCTAACAAAAAGCAATACCAAGTAAATGATCTTAACAACCATTTACAGTGACCAATTAGTTTGGCCATAAGTGAGCAAGGCTGAAATTAGTGCCAGAAACTAAATGTCGTAGTAGCTCAGATCAGTGAAAGATGTAAGGTGGATTATGTTTAAGAGTAGCTGAATTATCAGTAGACTATTATGTATTATGGTGGTCGCTGGAACAGTGTACCAATGATGTGTAAAGGAAAGACCCTATAGCCTCTCAAGTACATTATCCGGTCGTAGAGGATAGGTAGGGATAATATGAGCAACAAACCCTATAAATTATGACCTATCAGGAGGCAAGGTTTGAGCAACCAGTGCAAATATATAAATTTATAAACCATGAAACAAATGAATTTTTTACAACGTAGTCTTAAAAAAGATTTTTTAGCTAGTATTTTTTCCTCAAGTAGTTTTACCTCAAGAAAGTTCAGTACAAGCAGTTTTAATTCGATTAATCATACTATTAATCCTTACTTTATAACAGGGTTGACAGACGGTGAAGGTAGTTTTGTATCTATTGTTAGAATGAATTCTAGCTACCGTCTGGGTTGACGGGTTGAAGTTCTTTTTCAAATAGGACTTCACCAGAAAGATCTGGAACTTTTAAAATTTATTAAAGCTTATTTTGGTGGTGTAGGATTTATAGTAAAGTCTGATAAGGATATGTATGCTTTAAGAATAACTTCGTTAAAAGAAATTTTGACTTACATAGTACCCCATTTTGATAAGTATCCTTTAATAACTCAAAAAAAGGCAGACTATCTTTTATTTAAAGATATCGCTCTTATGATGGAAAAAGGAGAACATCTTAAAAAGGAAGGTTTAGAATCAATTGTAAATATACGTGCTACACTAAACCTAGGTCTATCTGAAGTCTTAAAGGCAGCTTTTCCTAATACTATTCCAGTCGTTCGTTTTTTAATATCTAAACAAGAAATACCAGATCCAGAATGAATGGCTGGGTTTGTAACAGGAGAAGGTACTTTCTTTATAAAAGTAAATAAAGGTCGTAATAAAGCTGGTGTAGGTGTTCAATTAGTTTTCCAAGTCGCCCAACATGTACGGGATACAGAGTTACTGAAAAGTTTTATATCTTATTTCAAATGTGGTCGATACGTTAGACCAACTCAAGAAAAATGAGGATACTTTCAGTGTACTAAATTCTTAGATAATTATGATATAATTAAAGAATTTTTTATTAAACATCCTATCCAAGGGTCGAAAGCAAAGGATTTTTTAGATTGAGTTGAAGTAGCTGAAATGATTAAAAAAGGGGATCATTTAACTGAACAAGGGTCTTCTAAGATTATTAATATAAAAGCTGGGATGAATACAGGAAGACTGTAAATATCTTATTTGGTTTTCTTCAAATTTAACTAGTCCTTGTTTAGTTCCCCTATATAATAAAGGCATAAGGGTGCAGGGGAGTTTATAACTAATGTTTCCTTAGGAGCAAGTTAAAGCTCCCTACCTCTTCCTTACCTAATAACTTATAGTTTTACTTCATAGTACTTTTATGTAAAAAATTATAAGTGATCTTATAAGGAATCGGTCTTTATATAGCCTCCGTAGGTAATCGAAGGTTAAAAAACTAATCTTATTTAACCCTAATATGGAAGGGATAAATTACTTAGTTGATGGTATTTTTAATATATATGGTACAGCTTACAAATTATGACAGTACTATTTCTCACTTAGGTTTTATTCTATTGGCTCTTACTATTTCAAGTGTTGAATCAACTCAAGCATTTATATTTTATTTAATGCAATATTCTATAAGTAATTTAAATGCCTTTATTATTTTAGTAACTATTGGTTTTTCTTTATATTGTTATGTAAATGATAATAAAGAAAATGAGGAATTAATAGATAAAAATAATTCACCTATACAATTAATTAGTCAATTAAAAGGATATTTTTATATAAATCCTATATTATCTTTAAGTTTTGCAATTACTATCTTTTCATTTGTGGGTATTCCACCTTTAATAGGTTTTTTTGCTAAACAAATGGTTTTAAGTGCAGCTTTAGATAATGGTTATATTTTCTTATCTTTCATTGCCATACTTACAAGTGTAATAGGAGCAGTATACTATTTAAGTATAATAAAAGAAATTTTTTTTTTCTCGGTTACCCCTGAATATAAATTAAATCCTTTATTAACTAGCGGAGAGGAGGGCTACGTGGGCCTTAAAGGTGGAATTTATGTAGCAGCAGGTAAAATCTTGAATAGAAATAGTATTGAATCTATTAGATTTAATCATAATAATATAGTTATGTCTAGCCCTTTAGCTATTACCATTTCTATTATAAGTTTAATAATAGTTTTATTTATCTTTATGAACAAAGAATGATTAAGTATGGGTACCTTTATTCTCCTGTTCTTCTTATGTGCTAAAAAGCATTTTGCTCGTAATTTATTACTGCTATCAAATATAAATCCCCCGGTGGCTACGCCGCCGGTGGGCGCTGTCGCCTGAACTTTATCAGATACTTCTTATATGACAAGCTCTCATTCTCAACTCTTTAGTGCATGTGCATATAAGCGATTGTTAGGTACTCGTAGTTTGGTTGCCTCTGTTTATAAAAATAGTGCTGTGTGTACGTCATGATTATTTTCAATCTTTCCACAACAAACGCTTTGGTACTCATCGAAACATAATAAGATCCTCCCTATCTCACCTTGATTTATTACAGGTTTTACAGATGCAGAAGGTTGTTTCAATGTTGGACTTCAAAAAAATCCTAACGGTAAGTGATATATCCGACCCTTATTCCAGATAAAAGTTCACTCAAGAGATAATTTATTATTAAAAGGTATTAAAGATTATTTTGGAGGTATAGGTAATATATATACTACAAGTAAGGATTCAAAGTTCTTGGTGAGATCTTTGGATGAAATCTTAAAAATCGTTTTGCATTTCGATAACTATCCTTTAATAAGTAAAAAATGATCCGATTTCGTATTATTTAAACAAATAATCCTTAAAGTAGTTGAAGGGGAACATTTATCTGCTAAGGGATTACAAGAAATTGTTAATATTCGTAGCGCGATAAATTTAGGTTTATCTGATTCCTTGAAAACTATTTTCCCTAATACTGTCCCTATTTCTAGACCTATATTAGAAGATATTACTATCCCTCACCCTGAATGGATGGCTGGTTTTGTTTCAGGTGAGGGTTGTTTCTTAGTTCAAACGGCTAAATACGGTGAAGGTAAGTTAGATGGAGTTTCATTAAGCTTTAAGATCTCTCAACATTTGAGAGATGAGTTACTGTTAAGGTCATTTATTTCTTTTTTTTGTTGTGGTCTATTTAATTACCATAGTGGAAAGAGCAAATTAGGGTCGGGGGTATTTGTTGTTAGAAAATTTTCAGATATCTCAGATAAAATACTTCCGTTTTTTAAAGATCATGAGATAAGAGGTATTAAAAGAGAGGATTTTGAAGACTGAGTTAGAGTAGCCGAATTAATTAAATCTAAAGCTCATCAAACCAAAGAGGGAGTTGAGAAGATTCGTGAGATAAAATCCGGTATGAATACATTAAGATAATTTATAAATGGCTGCAGCTTAAGAAGGAAAGAAACCTACTTTACTTAAAGAGGTGGTTAAGGTCTCCTTGTATTTATAGCACTTAGCCGAGATGCAATAGGTTGCCCAAAAAATTTACCAATAATAGGTAAATTTTTCAAAAACATTGGATTAATTGCAAGAATATCAACACCCCGATGTTTATTTGATAATTTGCAGCGAAGTTTATCTTAGCTTTATTATTAGAGATATATCTAATTAATAGTACTTATTTTAAATATATAAGATAAAAACGTTCAACGACTTTTAGGTGAGTAAAACTAACAATAATCCTATATAAAGATCCAACACTTACTTACTTATTAATATGACATTACTGATAATGAGTATCAGATCTGATCTCTAAGAATTGTCAGTTAATTAATACTAAGTAGTGATAACATAGTCTGAACAATATAGTAATATATTGAAAGATTAATTATAGTAAATAATCACTAATATCCTTGACCATATTGGTACAATTTTTATTTAATTCTTAAATGAGTTCAATGACGTTATTTATATTATTTGTTAATATTATAGCTATTCTATTTTTAGTATTAAATTTATTATTTGCTCCTCATAATCCATATGCCGAAAAATTCTCTAGTTTCGAATGCGGGTTCCATAGTTTCTTAGGGCAAAATAGATCTCAATTTAATGTTAAGTTTTTTATTTTTGGTTTGGTCTTTTTACTTTTTGATCTGGAAATTACTTTAGTTTTTCCTTTTGCTGTAAGCCAATCTAATAATGAAATTTACGGTTTAATAGTTGTATTAATATTCTTGGTTATCATTACCATAGGATTTGTATTCGAGCTAGGTAAAGGAGCACTTAAAATAGATAGTAAACAAAATATTGATATTTCAAGCAATATTATTTCTATTACTTCTATATCATATATAGAAAAAAGTAATACGAGTAATTAAACATACTTCTCGTAATTAAGGAGGCGATGGATAAAAAAATATCCATCGCCTCCACACTCATCCTATGACAGGGTGTGTTGGATGTGTTTTTAAAAGATTATGCTCAACTGCTCATAAAGCTAGCCAAGACAACTTAGATTTTTGAAAACAGGTTAATTCATCTAACTTAGATGAAAACAATCCAATCTTTTTTTTTAGTTAATCTTTTTAGGCGGCTACTTCGTAGGCCGCCCTTATAATGAAAGTAAAATCTGGATTTTGTTTTTTATTAAGGTGTAGCCTTCAAATTACATTAACACCTTTAAACTTATGACATCAAGCTTTTATTAATCTAGGGACTACTCAGAATAAAAAGTTGACGGAGGCTTCGCGTTTCGCGCTTCGCCGCCGCTTAGCACAGATATATAGAAGTTTTCCCTAAGGTTCTAATAGTGCTGATACTCAGCTAATATAGATTTACAATAGATAAATCTTCAAAGAGTAGCTTTTACTTTAGGTATGTCCAAAGGGCGTAGTAGTTTTTATTTTAAGTAAGAGGAATACTAATTCAAGTAAAATTTGGCCTTGGTCATAACTAACTTGTGCCACGGCGGGCTGGGTAAGCGCATATGGTTGTTTATCTCTAATTTTTTATTAATTTAACACTCTAGCCCCTAAGGGGCGTGATGAACTTTTTATGAATAGTTTAGTAGATTCCTTTTTTATTAGGTTAGGTAATTAAAACCAAGTAGCTGTTTTTCTTATCTTATAAGGTTTTGAGCTGTTAAAAGGTAATTTGTATCTTTGTACAATCTAGTCTTTTTTGAAGACCAATGAGCTAAATAAAATGTTAATCCTTAAGGTCTTTATATAAATAGTAGTAATAAAAGATTTATCAAATTTGTAAATAAATATAGACAATCTTAGAAAAAAATATGAATTATTTATTAAATCAATTAAATATTAATTTAGACGCACCTAGTGCATGAGGTATATATTTTCAAGATAGTGCCACTCCTCAAATGGAGGGATTAGTTGAATTACATGACAACATTATGTATTACTTAGTTATTATATTATTTAGTGTAGGGTGAGTTTTATTATCAATAATAAGAAACTATGTGGCTACAAAATCACCTATCTCACACAAATACTTAAATCACGGTACCAAAACAACAAGTGTGCCTGCTCTAAAGTGTTCTAATCAGGTTATGTATAAATACCCTAAATATAGTCTTTCCTTTTATTCTTGTAAACTTTCTCTAGTTAATTCTTATTGTTTAAATCGACATGCTTATTCTACTGATAGTGATCCAAAAGACTCAAATAGTAATAGTAATTCTAAGAATGATCAGTTAACCCCTGCTGTTGTTTATGAAGATGCCTTTGCAATGCAAAAGGTTATTTTAAAAGATAACAAAGGTAGAACTGGGATTTATATGTTAA
Organism: Cryphonectria naterciae; assembly: GCA_014850475.1. Taxonomy (NCBI): domain Eukaryota; kingdom Fungi; phylum Ascomycota; class Sordariomycetes; order Diaporthales; family Cryphonectriaceae; genus Cryphonectria; species Cryphonectria naterciae. Next base: position 39,727 of record JACWST010000295.1, read on the forward strand.
CTAATAAGCTTACAGGTAATATTTACGTAGGACAATCTGCAGATTTACGTAAAAGATTTCTTAATTACTTCAATTTAAGTTATATTACTAGACGTAATGAACTTATAATAAGTAGAGCTTTAATTAAATATGGATATTCAAACTTTTCTATCTCGATTTTAGAATATTGTGAAAAATCAGAGTTAGATATTAGAGAACAATATTACTTAGATACTCTAAATCCCGAGTATAATATTCAAAAAGTAGCCGGTGGTAGCTCTAAGGGTTTAATCCGATCTCAGGAAACTAAAGATAAAATTAGTAAAGCTTTAAAAGGAGTGTATATTGGTAGTAAAGCTTACTGGTTTGGTCGTACAATGAGTGAGGAAACCAAGAAACTAATGAGCTCTAAAAGATCTGGTGAACTTAATCCACTATTCGGTAAATCTCATAGTGAAGAAACTAAAGAGCTAATTAGACAAAAGTCGCTCGGTAGAAAGTTCGCCGATAAGTCAAAATTATTGAAAAGTACTAAACTAGGTAATCCGGTGAATATTTACGAAAAATGTTCATCTGAAGGGTTTGAGCTAATAGGTAGTTTTGTTTCAGCGAGAAGAGCTGGTCTATTTTTAGGAATTAGTAAAAGTACGGTTATACGATATATGAATTCGGGTGCTGTCTTTAAAGATAGATACAAATTTTCGGCAGCTTCCTAATTTTTGTGGAGACTTATATTTTTTTGGTAGTGGCGGCGATTAATTTTATAAGCAAGCTCGTCGCTACCATCTTAAGTAAAATAAAATAATATTAGAATAACTAAGAGTTTAATTTCACTATATGCTGGAACCCTCTAAAGCCTTTGATACTATAATTATCTTTCTTGGTTACGTATGAGTAGCAATGTAAGTAAGTAAATCTCCTTGAGGATCCTTTTAGGTCCCACTCAAGGTGTATAAAATAAAGATTATCAGTGAAAACTCTTCGCTGTATGAAAAGCGACCTTTACCTTAAAAATCTAAGCAAGCTAGCCATAAGGAGGCTTACATATAAAAAAGGTTGACCTGGCTGGCGCTTAGCCCAGAAAATAAGGTAAAGGAAAGGATGTAACAATGAGCAACCTTAGCAGGAAACCAAAATAATAATTCATGGTACATGCTAGCAGCTTATTTTTAGCTGCCTAGTTAGTACACTTTTATTATCAGTAGGTAATCCACAGAGACTAAACGTGAAATATTCAGTTAATTCTGTGAAGCAGGGCTGAATAAAGATATAGTCCAATTTAAAGACACTTATCGAGCTAATCTGGACTATCACTCCTGCAGTAATACTTATGTTAATTGCTTTCCCTTCTTTTAAATTATTATACCTAATGGATGAAGTGAGTGATCCTTCAATGTCTGTATTAGCAGAAGGTCATCAATGATATTGAAGTTACCAATACCCAGATTTCTTAGATTCTAGTGATGAATTTATAGAATTCGATTCATATATCGTACCAGACTCTGACTTGGAAGAAGGAAGATTAAGAATGTTAGAAGTTGATAACCGGGTTATTCTCCCTGAGCTTACACATGTAAGATTTATTATTACAGCTGGAGATGTTATTCATTCTTTTGCTTGTCCTTCGTTAGGTATTAAGTGCGATGCCTATCCAGGTAGAAGTGGGGCTGAGGATCCCATTGTATTAATATGCCTGGTTGTGGGAGAGAATAATATTATTTTCCCTACACTAAATCGTCAAATTGCGGGAAAGCCTTAAAGCTGTTTCAACCAAGTAAGAGTGTTAACATATCTTATGGCTCACGTAATGAATTGAGATATGGTAAAATCGAAATAGATGCACGTAAGGAAATAGGTAATCCGCAGCCAAACACCTTAATATTAATGCCAATATATGAGAATAAGTTCAGTCATTAAGCCAGTGATGAATATTGGTCAATGGTCTAACGGCTAGTTCTTAATTTAAGGTGTGCAGTTCATCGACTAAACGGCGGTTGGTTTTTAGCATTATATATTAAATATCTGCTAATTAATTTAAGATATAGTCAGACCCTTTCCGAAAGGATACAGGATAATATTTCTATCAACTTAAGCTTACCCTGTGAGGAGCTTGAAAATTCGTTTGTAAATGGTATGTATTATATTATACTCTATAGCTACCTTTAGCTTTCAAGTGAAAAAGATAAACTCGAGATAAGACTTAGAAATAAGTATAGTTTATTATCCGTTAAATGGATAATTTGTGCTATCTTCTTTTATGCACTTATTATTTAGGGATAAGGTATCCTAACTCGTCCCTATAAGTATATTTACTTTTATAGGGCAAAAGGGTAGATTTGAGATTAAATCAAGTATCTGTATTTATTAACAGAGAAGGTGTTTTTTACGGTCAATGTTCAGAAATTTGCGGTATTTTACATTCTAGTATGCCTATTGTTATCGAATCAGTATCGCTAGAAAAGTTTTTAACTTGATTAAGTGAACAATAAATAATCTTTGTCTTATGCATAGATTTGTCACATTTAATGGGTACTTCGGTTTATCGAAGTACCCAATAACAATTTATAGTGTAAATTTGTATAGTTGTAGACAAAAGGTTAGAGTTCACTTTTTTTCTATCTCGCTTTTTCGGTTTACTTTTATATATATTTTACTTAAACTTCGTTTTAGGGTGAAGTGAGTTGTGTATAGACATTTGTGTACAATTTCCTTTTCCCACTTGGAACCTTTTGAGATAGATCTTATATTCTAGGGGGAAAAACATAAACTTTACGATAGTTATAAAAATACTATTTATCATGTAGTAAATAATCTTTTGTCTAATTAAGGAGTAACTAGTAACTGTTATATTCGTGGGGTGCTCGATAAAGTATAGAGATCAAATAATCCAGAGGCATGTTTACTACGAAGTACGAAGTCGCCGTGTGAAATATGATGCAATTACTCCGCAGGGTTTCGTATGACTCAACAGGGTTCCAAGGTATTTTAAGGAGCTTGGTAGGATTCCATAGATTGGGTGACATCGTTATTTATTCTAATTATATGGACGATCTGCTATAACTTATATCTTTTCCTTAAATACTTAAGGCGAATACTCTAAATTAATAAAGTATTGAATCTTATAAATTTTCAAAAATATGCCAGAATTCGTTCCTTTTTATTTTATAAATGAAGTAACATTTACTTTTGCCGTTATAGCTATTACAGTGTATATGTTATCAAAATATATTTTACCTAGATTTGTACGTTTATTTATATCGTGTACTT
>JACWST010000296.1:0-41650 GCA_014850475.1 Cryphonectria naterciae
AGAAGAAGAAGAAGAAGAAGAAGAAGAAGAAGAAGAAGAAGAAGAAGAAGAAGAAGAAGAAGAAGAAAACCAATAAGAAAAGACAGTACGTGAGTAAGTACTGTGAGTAACTACTCAACTTACAGAAATCATCCCAATAGGGCTCTCCTGAATCCCAAAGCGGATTCTGACCCGTTCTGTTCGAAGGCATAAGATGCATGAAATACAGGGACGAGTACAACAGCGCCAGGTAAGTCGTGTTGGCGGTATTATCCGTAGCGACCTGGATCTTGCTGAAGACGGCCTCATTCCACTCCTCCACAGCGGTCTCGACAACACTGCTGAGATTCCAAGTGGGTATCTCGTCATCCTTCTGCTGGCAGGCGTCTGCCACCGATATGAAGGAGATTCCCACTCGTGACCTGATGATGGTGCTCTCATCTGTGCTCTCCGCCCAGGAGAAGAGTACCCCGACCCGGTCGCCCGGCACAAACGGGCCGCCTGTGGTCTCGGACGAGATGCCAGCACTGCTACTATTGCTGTCCGTGGCATCTGTGAAGACAGCCTGGGGAGTTCCTCCCTGGTCAAAAGTGTGGTATCTGACCATGGGCTCTGTGTTTCGCCCGCGGAAGTATTGAATCTCGGCCGGGTCCGAGTCGAACTCGCCGCAGAAATAGACGACGTAGGGTGCTCCCTCGTTCCACCCTGCGCCATACGTCGCATGCCCCTTGTACTGTGTCGTATTATTGTTGGTGTTGTCTTGCCCTGCCTCCACCACTGCTCCTAGGTAGACCTGGCTCGTGTACCCTCCGTTTTCAGAAGGCAGGTAATGAGAGAGGTCAACCAGAACGTGCTTCTCGCCCGCAGGAAAGGTGTATTGTATGATTCCCGCATGTCTCGCGGCCGAGAGCTCAACCTTGACCCCGCTGAGCAGCTCGGTGCTGTAGAACCCGACGCTGGCTGTATCGTTCACCACACGGCGTTGCCAGTACGTGGTGTTGTCCAGGACGTTGACTGGAGGCGCAACGCTTGTCAGTGGCATCTGGGAGATAATGCCTAGGGTAGTAGTTAGCTTTATAGTGCTTTTAACTTGAAGTAATTAGGTGTTTCTTTCATCTCGACGATGAGACAGAGTTGACAAACCGTATTTGGGAGCACCTCCGGTTCCGCTCTCGTGCATCATGCTGAAAGCTGTGACCTAAGATTCACTCGGGAGTTCAGTACAATAATCGAACCCAAAAGGAGGGGATCTGTCTTCGCCGCGTTGTGGACTGACATTGCCCTCTGGCGTCCAGCCTCCATTGATGACCGAGTCTGCCCCAAAAGGCTCCCATGTGTCGGCTCCAAGCTTGACCACACCAAACGGAAGGGCACCACCGACAAAGATATCGCCGCCTCCATCTGGAATGAAGAGTTATTTTTTTTTTATCAGTCTCGCTATCAGCCAGCCCTCACTTCTTTCTTTGGTCGTGACTGACATGCTTCACCGGGATATGGACCAGAGCCTCCGATGAACGGATTCACCTGTACATAAGAGATATTAATGAGAAGCTCATTCGTTGAGTAAAAATTGCTAGACGCATGTAGTAGATCTTACATATTGAGAATAGTTTGTCTGGGCTGAGGCTCCAAGGGGGAGGAGACCTAGGACCACCATAAAGGCGGTGGCCTTGGAGGTTCCAGACCAAGACATTCTTCCGACGAGATTATTGGCGAGTAACTAAGTAGTAGATTGGAGAGCCGATGGTTGTGTGGAGGAGGAGTGTCAAGGGATTCTTTAAGTTATTACTATTCGTACTTCAGGTGGCGGGCATCTACACGCAAGTGACCACGGCCAAAGAACTTCACCACAGGATGTCGAGAGGGGTAAACGAAAGAAAACTATATTAGATCGAGCGACGGTATCTCATCACTAAGATCACCAATGACGATAGTCTTGTTCATGGCTGGAGAGGGGGGCTTTCTACTAATTTTACTGTAATTAATACTAAAATCTAAGTGCCTTTTTCCCCGCAAACCCACCCTCTTGCAGACTGCAGGATGCAGTGACACCTGACCAGAGGATCATCATGCTCTTCGTGCCGTAACCCTCGTATAAAAAGTCCCTGTCTCCTTGTAAGTCTTCCTAATGCACTCAAGCCTCGGCCGTCGCACAGACGTCTCGGTACCAATGTTACATTCTCGGGGCCTCGTGATAATGTAGCCCGGAATGCCCTCATGAGGAATCGGTATTGAGACGGGCCAACCTTGACCTTGATCCTGGATAATTCCTCACATTTCATGTCACCACGAAGCGAGAATTGATACTCTACACACTGTGAAATGTATAGGGAAAACCGCCCATAAAACTTAGAACCCTCGAAAATTGCTGAGGCGGAAAGCAATGTCTGGGTACTTTAACTATCAACAAGATCCCGAGGTCGCAGTGTGGCGCCGCCCACCACATACAAGAGCATAGTCATGAAGTCCTCAAGACTCTGACTGAGCTGGTGGCTGTCCCCAGATCTTCTTGTCCTCCAGCCACGTCCATACCATGGCGTTCCCCTCGTGCGCATTCCTCACCACCAGCCCATCCCTCGGGTCCATGCTGGGCCCGGGATCATTCAGCATCTCCACACACCTCGTGCGCTCTTTCCCAACCTCGAGGATCGTCCCGCCCACAAGTCCTTCCTCCTCGACGCATCGCAGCATTGCGACCGCGACCTCATCCGGCGTCACCCAGCCGTCCCGCGCCGGGTCGATAAACGCCATCTTTTCCGGGTTCTCCTCCCAGAGTGGCGTGCGCACCACCCCAGGCGCGACGGCGTTGACACGGATCCCGTGCCTGGCCTCGAGGGGCGCGAGACTCCTCACGAACCCTGTGATTCCGAACTTGGAGGCCCCGTACAGCGGCGCGTTGAGGTTGGCCATCTGCCCGGCCACCGAGCCGATGTGCACGATCCTCTTGGGTGTCGTCGTCGTCGTCGTCTGTTGATGAGCAGGGTGCAGCCAGCGCGACATGGCCAGCTGCGTCGCCCGGATGGGGTGCGTCAGGTTGATGTCCAGTAGCGCATAGTGGCCCGCGTCGACGGCATCTCTGCTCGCGGCGCTGCCGGGCGGGTGCCAGAAACTCGACCAGTGCGGCTCATACACCCCCGCACCAGGGCAGACGATGTCGACGCCGCCAAACTCGCGGTGCGCGACGTCGAACATGTTGGCCAGCGCGGGCCACGAGGTCACGTCTGTCTTGACGAAGACGGCGCGTGGGGTCTTGTTGGCGTCGCTGTGTGCTGTGACGAGCTCCTCTGCCTCGGGCCGGAGGGTTAGATCTGCGAGGATGACGTTGCAGTTGCGGTTGAGGAGAAGGGCGGCGAAGGAGAGGTTGATGCCTTGGGTTTTTTGTCAGTTGCTTGTTTTTGAGGAGACTGTTTTTACTTATTTGGGTTGGGGAAACAAAAGAAAGTTGATATTTCCGCCCCCGCCTTCTTTTTGTTTCTTTCTTTCCTTGTGCTTACCGGACCCGGCACCGGTTACTATCGCGGTTTTGCCGGCAACATTGAAAGGGGCCGATGGACGAGGAGGGCTTTGAGGAGTGACGGTGGCCATGATGGCGTTGAGAAGACTCGAACTGGTGCGTATAATATTGTTTCGTTCAAATAGAACAGCGTCTAAGTGCTTGATAATACTTGACGTGTGTAGGCTGGGTTTCGACTTTTCTTTTATCAAGGCAGCACTATAAGTACAACATATCCCACATACAAATTTCTTGTCATGAGCGCAGCGGTTAATGTCGACCCGAGCAGGATGATCGTGGAGTGGGTGGGGGGGGGGGTCGACTCTGACCCGGATGCACACTCTTGAGGTCACAAGTCAGTCAGTCTGTCCCCTCGGGCCAAGGAATTCTCCTCACAGCCCACAGCAGCGCACTCAAGCAGCGGGGAAAGAAAAGAGGCAAAATTGTGGATCGTCGCCCTGGAGTGGCCCTCGAACATATGAATACATATAATAGTATCAACCTTATGCGCAACTCGTCCAACTCATCACACATTGCATATGTATTTCAAGTCAAAACGTCAAGCACTTTTTTCTTCTTCTTTTTAGACCAACCTTGAAGCACCGTGTCAATTCATATCACGAAGCCAGGTCTCGACAAAGATAGTGGCTTAGTCTGCATATGGTTATCTCAAGAATAGCGAATAATGTCTCGTGTTTCTTCTGATGATGTTGTTGTCGGGGCTGACCTGATCTGTACACAACCCTTCTTGCAATAGGTGCTGGGCATCCCTCCACTGAGTATCGTTATTATACTATAATTACCATTGCCCAGCCCTTCCCAGTCCTGTCCCAATCCTGTCTACTTCCTGTTTGTACACATTGCCTTTTGTCTGAGAAACATGTTCTCCCTCACCAAAAGGCTCGATTAAAAGACTTCCATCCCAGAAGTCTCCCCATCGTACGCGCCACCACCCAATCCAGCTCAGAGCTGCGGCACAATCTTGCCCTCGAGAGGCCATCCCACCAGCCACAGGGGCATCTGCTGTGCCTGGCTGAGATGGCTCACAAACTTCGCCTTGGGTGCGCGAGCAGCATCCCAGAACACATAGCCCACCCTGCGGAACGGGTAGTCCCACCAGGTGAGCGAGTGCGCGATGCCAGGAAACTGGTCCGACGGGCGGTACGTGCGCCAGTTCTGCCAGAGGGCGTTTGGGTAGTCGGCCGGGTCCGTGCTGCCCTGGGGGCGCGTGTGGGAGGAGGCATAGGGCATTTGCGCGTGGAGGCTTCCCCGGGTGCGGCGCACGATGGTGCGGACGTAGAAGATCTGGTCGAGGGACGGCCGGATGGCTGGGCGGGTCGTGAGGAACCGGCGCAGCTCTCTGCACTGCTCGGTGGTGGGCTTGGTCGTGAGGGTCCGCACCAGGTGGCCCAGGCTGGTTGCGTTGAGCCGGAAGAGGGCGGGTGTCTGAATGCCCTGGATACGGACAAAGTCTGTGAAGCGGTGTCTCGTCACAGCCGTGGAACCGTTTGGTTGCCGCCGGAAAATCATACGGATGGTGAATTCCTGATTGAGAGCAACATAGATTCATCAGCAGCAGTTTTCGTTGGGTTGGGGGGGGGGGGGGTTGTTTGACTTACGTTGGGCTCCTGTAGGCTGACTGGCCATCCAAAGAAACTATAGACGACCAGACGCCAGAGGCGTTCTTGCTGGTCCAAGATGCATCTGATCTCCTCTGCCTGGAACATCGGAATACTCATGAGGAACGAGGCGCATAGATCCTGAGAGCCGGTGTGTGTGTAAATCAGCTTGAAGAGCTCGGCCTGCAGGATCGCCCGGTAGAAGCGACGGCGCTCACGGGAGGACAAGGTGCCAAAGGCATCGTACATCGGGGTCCTGGGTGAGAAGAAACGGTAGGACCACTTGGGGAACATGTAGGACGCGGTCTGGGCGTTGTCCGCCTGACACTTGAGGGCGTAGTCATCGATGAAGTCTCTGGCCAAGACCAGGAGATGCATCGCTGCGTCCACATGCCTTGCACTGGTGGAGCGGCTGACGAAAGCGCCTGGGGTCTGCCACAAGTGCAGGTGCTCCAGCACGGCGTCGCAGCGCTCGTTGCACATTGGCTGGTTGTAGATATTGTCCGTCACCTCCCAAGCATTGGGCTCAGGTTTCGTCCAATCGGGTTTCCAGGTGCCCGAAACTGTGAATGACTTGATGGCGCGCGTGACGTCTTGGAGAGCCTCGTGAAAGGTACGTTCCTGTGGTATGCACAAGTCAGTCATGTGTGCAACGAGAAGTAACAGAAACTTGAAGAGTGAGCGATTTCCTGGACATACCTCAGATGAATGCTTGCACAACATCGGGAACTTGACGATGCCGACAGCCATGTTCATGGTGGAAAGACCGTAGTGGTTGCAAGCGACGTGCAACATCGTGGACCGCCTGTTGCACAGGAATGCGTAGTAGAGTCGACGGCATGTCGAGATCAGTGACAAAAGGCTTTGGAAGTTGTCAACCTCCTCGAGAAGCTCGAACAGCACTTCGAGTGGCAAATTCGTCAAACAGAGACCGCGTGGCCTGAACGGTGGCACGTGAAAGGTGAACGCCATTGTTCGTGTCTCCGTTTGGGGAGGTGATGATGAGGCTGAGAAAATGAACACCATGGTTCTAGTGTCAAGGAAAGGTTGAATGTGGTTTCTCAATGCCAGATGTTGTCAATTTTGGATCGCGGGGAGGGTAAGAAATCAAAGTTCGAAATTTTGCTAAGTAGAGGTTGCGGGGGTGTCGACTTTGGGCAAGACATTTTGTTGTTAGCCAACAAAGTCCATGTTTTTTGTTGGCTTGGGTGACGAGAAGTCAATATTTGAAGGGGATATGTGATTCACTGATCCAGTCTTCCCAATCTTTCCAATCGTCCAATCGAACACCAGACGTTTGATACTTAACAATGCTCTCTGTTTATAATATGCATGTCAAGGGTCTTGACTGAAAAAGTTAATAAAAATATCACCATGGCTAAATTCAAGGGGCTGTGAATCAAGCAACGTGATAAACATTCGAGTTGTCCTATCAGCTGCCTTGCGTTCATTTCCTGTGGATATCCATTCAGAGATCGATCAAGTGAATCCTTAGTCTTGACGTCTCTCAGCCGTCCTGCATGCCTAAGACTTGATCTTTTGAAATAATTACCATAAGTACTGTGATTGAACAATGATTAATCACATGGACCCGTGAAGGGAAAGTTAACAGATAATGCTTGATTGAATCTTGTACAAGTGAATGGTTTTCGCGAGATTTATTGCAAAAGGTCTGGGATAAGACACTTATTGAGGAAACCAAAAGAATAAGGAAGAAAAGAGACAGTCAAACAGAAGGAGTCCAGATGTAAAACGCCCTAAAAGACAATGAGTTTATCCATAGGGAGTTATATCCAGGATGTAATGGCTGCAAGGACAACTTAGTCCTAGCCTATCTATGACAAACCCCATGAATCTCCAATGACCCAGATTGAATAGATGTATTGAATGTCACTTGAGAGCGACAGTGCATTATTATACCAGCGGAGTGGACTTACTCTCAGCCAAGACCAAGCTGTTGTCTGCAGGGGATATGCACTCCAACAAGAGTTAAAACCCGCAAAGAGGCCATCCAGATATCGTATCAAAACATTATGAACTCGGAGAGGTCCATATCAGAAAGATGAGCACAATTCTTGCCACACCCTCGGCAACTAGATGCTCCCTGCTATGTCTGCCAGACCTCGAAGAGTCTTGGTAGCTTACGCTAGACTTCATCAGGAGGGTGTCGAAGTTGTCGTCCAAAACCCAGACAAAACTAAGGATGTGTGCAGTAATTCTTGTAGGAGGTGCTGTCTATTATCTAGATGATGATTCGCAGTGTCTTGTGCACCTTGATGAACTGCTAGCAACTCTTTCCCTACCCTAGTGCTTGAGGTGGAAGGAAGGCTCAGTGGGCCACAAACACTCACTCATACAAGCCAGTAGACTTCTGGAGATCTATTTGGGCTGTCAAGGATGGGGATGTGGCTGCACTGTGCAAGTTGTGCTGCTATCTGATGTTTGGAAAGCATCTCAGAAAGGTCTTGTGGTGTTGTTGGTCAGTGAGGGGGATCATTTGTGTAAACTCCTGGCGTCCGTTGTATAAAGAGTTCTTTGACAGATTCTTGCTATCATTTTTTGGCACGGTACAGCAATATTTGGCTGATTTGGTATTTGGTTAGTTCTTGGTGGGGTTTCAGAAACGAGGAAGCAAGACAAAACCATGGATGATATAAAAGATATGAGAGTGAGGGTGAGAAAGAGAGAGAGAGAGAGAGGAAGAGAGAGAAAGGAAAGAGGAGAAGAAACCAGAGAGGGTGTATTAAGGAGACGCTCGAGAGCGCAGGGTCTCGGAGAGGTACCGAGTAGAATCACTCGATCACGGGTGAATAAGTGACTGATGTCCCTGCCGAAAGAGATCATTTCTGCTCCTATCGCGACTTTTCCCCTAAGACTCCCAACCCGTGAGACGGAGTTGAACCAGTTGCATCCCCCCCTCCCCCCAACGGCATGATGTGAAAAATATCCCAACAGGCCTGTTTGAAGAAAGATGATGACCCAACCTTGACCGACACCGCTGAATAGATCTTATGCACCCATGCTGGGCAAGGTCAAGTTTCATCCCGTCTGATATCGCCAGAAGGGGGATCTTCCCCAGGTTGACAGGTTGAGAACGTGCGTGTGGAGGAGTGAGCGTTTGTGTCAAGGGAGGGCAGTCGAGCCAATCGTCTTACATGCAGAGCGCCAAGCTAAGGCCAAGATCCCGGGACCCGGCAAACCCTTACTTTTAGCGCTGTGGAGGCCAGGGTTATACCAAGGGCTAGGGCCTGGATGGGAAGAACTTGCTAGAGGGGAACTGAGGAGCAGAGGGGAGGGGGAGATGAAGGTTTTTCTCTCTGGAGGAGGGAGGGGAAAAAAAGAGTTGGGTCTTGCCGCGGATCGAACGCGGGACCTCTCGCAATGGTGATTATTAGGGTGGGCCCTAAGCGAGAATCATACCTGAGATTAATGTTAGAATGAATTGACTGGAAAGTGAGGGAATTCTTTGGTTGGGTGAGTACTGACCACTAGACCACAAGACCTTGGAGCGGCCATTTTCAGATTGTATTATATACTCTCCCCCACTGTCGATGATCTACAGGCATTGTAGTCCAGTAATGATACGATGTACATAGGTGAGAATCATATTACCAGACCACCCACAACTTAAATCTCTTCAGCATCCTTTGGTGTGAGCAGAAGGGGTGTTGTTATAGGAATAAGTCTTGTTGGCTTTCTTGCTACCACGAGCACACGCTCAGGCATGCACACACCACTTGCGAATGGCTGCATATAAGCAAGTACTATAGTAATCACCACTGACCAATGCCAAGAAAATGACAACACATGTCTGTTAAAAGATTATGAATATGCTTAAAGTTGCCGCATTGCCGCAATCCAGATTTGGTGAGTTGTGGTTGTGGTATTGGCGGTCGGTGTGGATGTTGAATAGTAAATAAAAAATAATCATAATGAAAAGAGAGAGAGCGAAAAGGGATGGAGGAGGTATGCATGGATACATGCATGCGTGTCTGGTAGGGGGCGCTGCAGGACAGGACAGGGGATTTAGTAGCAATCATGAGACGCAGACGGTTTGAGCCCTCAACACGCGCCCAGGCGAGTCGCTTTGTGCACTACATCAAACTCGCTTACACAGCCTCCTGTGTCTTGACTAACCCCGACGCAGCCCAACACCAACCAAGGAGGGGTTGATTTGCGAAACGGATCCAAAGAAAGAGAAAAAGAGCCAAAACCACACGCATGCCACGGCAGACGAGCCATCCGGGATTAGGGAGATCAGGGTGATCATTGAGGATCGTTTGGGAGATCAACAAACGGGAGATCGGCACACATCACCGCCGTCAATAGTCTTGGTATTCAGCAAGCGCCGTGCTTCTTTTTCCTTCTCGTCGCCCTACTTACGGTACTTACCATAGTAAAGTAGCTACGCCTGCCCCCTAAACGAAGTGCCTCAAACAACACAATGTCTTCTCTTCTGCGCCTCAGCGTCTATTAATTATGCAGTCCTTATCTATGGCGTCAGAAGAGACGCGAGAGGGGGGGAGAGAGAGAAGAGGCCCCACCAGGGATAACACAACACCAGGGATGAGCCAGCACAGCCCGTCGTGCATTATGTCCCCTGAACAGGATCTGAGGATCTCCAAAACGTCTGGACTCCTACCCTCCAGGCACGAACCTCCTGTGGCGGGGCCTCTTGGTTAGACACTTACTGAGTCCAGCCTTTTTCGTTTCCTCGCTCGGCGTCACGGCATCACCACTCACGTCGTCCGGCCCTCTGGTTCGCCCAACCCGAGAAACATCTCTCGTCCTCTACCAATGCGGCCTCGTCTCAACATTGTTTACAGCCATGGGTCTTCGTCCCAAATGGCGACTGAGAATGGTTTGAGATGGAAATTCGGGGATGCAGTCGAGGGCATAGCCTCCCCCCCTCCTCCTCCTATCCTCCTCTGAACGCAGCGAGACATTGGGATGAGCAAGTTGGGTTGAGGACCCGACGACAACTATAAAGTAGAGACGAAATTCCACCTCAAAGTTCTGTTCATCTCATCGCTTCTCATCATCATCAGCATCAACAGCATCTTCAGCCTTCTTCAGTCTTTCTTTTCCAACTGCCAAACGATTGATTCGTTTTCTTCTCTCATTCACTACCAATAACAAGTTCTTTTTTACAACTTCATTCAAGTTTCGATAACTGTCTTTACCATAAAACACAATCTTCTGTTCTTTTTTTATTTTATCACCGGACCACTCCCTCTTATCTTCAACCTCAACAACCCAAATCCCAATCCCAAAAAATCTTATTTTCAAGATGTACGCCCAGCTCACTGCCATCATCATCGCCCTCACGGCCACTCCTCTCGTCTCTGCCCACGGCGAGATCCTGTCCGCGGTCGGCGACCTCGGCGGCAACGGCACCGCCCTCGGCATCAAGGGCGCCGTGGTGCCCGGCGAGGGTCCCAACTACCTGACCGAGGTGCAGACCACCGTCTTCTGGTCCAAGGACATCAACACCGACTACGACCTGGGCTTCACCGAGGGCGGCGTGGCCGGCAACGGCAACAACCAGCTCGACTACGTCCAGTACTCGATGGCGCAGAGCGGCTCCACCCTGCCCCAGGTCAGCAGCGGCGGTTCCGTCTCGGGTGTCTTCCACGTCGTCACCGACGACGGCTGCGGTCCCCTCCAGGCCGTCGTCGACCCCGAGGCCACCTCGCTCTTCAGCAAGGCCGTCGATGCCAAGGTCACCAGCAACGTCCCCACGACCGGAACCGCTGGTGAGTGCCCTACCTCGCTCGACAGCGGTGTCGACAACAAGATCAAGAGGACCCTCCGCCGCGCACTGGTCAAGATGGGTCTCCTTTCCAAGAGGGCCAACAATGTCAACAAGAGCTACGTGAGTTTTTTCTTCCCCTCTCTTTCTTCTTTCTGTTCCTACAGCCCTGAGAGAGTGTGTGTGAGAGAGAACCCCAGCTAACCATCTATCCTCCTTGTTTTCAGTCCTACTCTGTTGAGATTCCTGCCGGAACAACCTGCACTGGTACCATCAACGGCATCAGCGGCCTCTGCCTGGTCAAGGTCTCCAACAACAACGCCAACGGCCCCTTTGGTGGTGTCGTTGTCGTCCAGATGTCCAACTCTACCACTGCCGCCCGCACCAAGCGCTCCACCTCTTTCACTGCTTAATTTCGAGAGCCTTGGAAGCAGGATTTACAGAGAAAGGGGGGCAAGAGTGCTGTATGATCAGAGGGGTGGTGGTCTTTTGTGGGGTTGGGAGGAGAAGGAGGAGGATGAAGATGCTGTGGTGTCTGAAGAGATATGCTTAACATAGATCTGAGGCTGGTTCCGCATTTACCTTTCTATTTAGTGTAGTATGCTTGAATGATGAATATATGGTCTCTATAAGATTTGGCATCAGTTAACCAAGTATTATGTGATATCGGAGTACGTTTCCTTTTCTGAACAAATGAATGATGCACTGCGTTAATGGTCGAAATTGATTAGAATCATAATCGGTCACGGGAGATATCACAAAAGTTAGAACATCAAAAACTTAAGGGTTTTAGACATCATATCAATTCATCCTCAACTCAAAGTAATTACCGTGTCTATGTAATAAAAACAAGAAGAACAAAAAGTCACTCTCCCATGTCAAGCACCGTCCAAAACAAGCTGCGTGTCCAGAGTCACAACCCACGAAACACGCTTCATCAGAGCAGAATCCCCATGCGCTCACCACCAAGACTCGATACGGCTCCAGGCATCCAGGGTGCTCTCCCGTCCCAGCCTGGTGAGGCAAGCCCATCCCCGCCGCCGCGCACACTTGTCGTCCTCGCAGTACGCCACATGACGCAGGGCCTCGTCCTCATGCGCGCCCCAGGACGCAGGGTCAAGGTTGTCCGCGAAGCCATCCCACGCCTCGCGGTCGGGGCCCAGGGGAATCACCCTTTTGACGAGGACAAAGACATCCTTGCCCTGTCGCTCCCACCAGTAGACCGTGTCACAGTCCTCACACCGCGACTGGTGATCACTTCCCTCTCCTCCACCGTACCACACCCTGCCCTTCTCCACCTTGACAGCAGGCATGAACAAACCACTACGGCCCTTGTTCCTGTCCGCCCGGCACCGACAGCATCCGTGCTCGAATCCGCAGCAGTCGTGCGCATTCTGTGGCTTCGGATCGAAGCAGGCACACGTATCCGGGCCAAAGGGAAGCATCATGAGGCGGTCGTCGTCGACAGCGACGTGCGGGCAGAGCATGCGGCCCAAGGTGTCGCGATGAGCCTCGAGGGCGTCCTGGAGGGCCTTGCGGGTGACGGGTCTGGTCTTGTCGAGGGTGAGCACACGACGACGCGTCTTGATGGCGACAGGCACAATTCCACGCTCTTGATCGTCCTCAGCCTGTCCAAAGACCCGCTCGTTGGGAGGGATGACGCTCAGAAGGGGAACCTCGTAGTCCTTGTTATTGTACTTGCAGTGCCAGCAGACGAGATGCTGCGGCATGCCGAAGCGCAGGAACCTCGCGGCGCTCTCGTGCAGCTGGGCCCAGTCACGAGACGCATGCGCGCACAGCCGCACGCGGCCCTCGTGAAGGATGCAGGTGCGGGTGGCATTGGCCTTGTTGCTGGCCTGCTTGGCCGAGAAGATGGCGCGGGTGTGGTACTCGCTGCACCCGCTGCACCAGAGCTCCTTGTGCAGGGTCTGGAGGGCCTTTTCGTAGCGGCCGTCGTCTCTGAAGTTGCGGCAGGGCAGGCAGAGGGAGTCCTTGGCGAGCAGGTCAGCCTGTTTCTGAGAATTGAGGTCATTGGGGTATCCGGGTTGGTCAGTCAGCCAGACTGGAATGCTTCCCCTAAAGAGACGGGAGGTCTGGCGGAGGAGGTGGATGGAGTCTGGCTCGAGGTGGGCGGCGGCGATGCGGAAGATGAGACTGCCTGTGAGGGAGTGGATGGGGCTGTTGGTGTGGTTGGCAGCGTGTTCGGTGATCCACTTGGGCTCATGGTCTCCATAGACGCAGGTTGTGTAGTTGTCATCAAGGTCAGGATCGCCAGATGGCTTGGAAGCCACAGTGGTGGCTGTGGGATTGTCCATATCGTCGTCTGGTGAGAACAGGCTCGACACGTAAATGGAAGGTGGATGTGGATGTCTTGGGGATGCCTTCAGGAGTGTGTCGATGTCAAGTTGGAAAAGATTGATAGATTCCTGCTTAGTATACATTGGGTATATATTCATATGTATATTCCTGCTCTGAGACTGGCACCCTTTACAAGTTTCAAATTTGCTGTCCAGTGACTGGAAAGTGTTGGGAAAGTGGTTTTCATTAATACTTTATTAAACAGGTGAATTGTTAGTAAACACTGCAAATCTACAATTGAACAGTTACTTACCAAGTAGCCCCCAATAGACTTGAATTTGTGATGGACAGATGAATGAACAATGAACATCCACTGAGACGTTTGCCCTCTTGATCCTCCGTCTGTTGTAGAGACATGTTGTTGCCATCAGCAACAAAGCATTTGTCCATCCAAATATCTCATCTCAGTATTATTAACATTAAATATCAGTAGGAAATCAGAACACTCATCACCAGCAGGATTATGGGAAGATTCCCACGGCTCATCAACCACATTCAGACGTACGTTAAGACAAGAATGCTATCATGTAATTACATCCTTATGCAAGTCAGTACTGTATCATCCGCAGACCAGCAAGCCTGCAACACTGATCACATTCACAACCACCCACTCAGACTCCACGGCCTATCACCTACATCCCACGCCACCGGCTCAGACCCCATCTCAAACACCAGCTCCTCTGCCTCCACAAGCTCCCCATGGCTCAACCACGCCCTGTCCAGCGCCACCCCGTCCAGCGTCACCCTCTGCGGATAAAATCGATCCCCCGCCAACCCATCCGCCTGGATCACCAGCGTCCTCTCCACCTCTGTTCCCGCAAACAGCCTCACCCGCAATGAGCTGAACCTCGGCGCACCCAGCAGATACAGCGCCTGGCCCGCGACAGGATACACGCCCAGCAGGTTAAAGACAAGCCAGCTGGGCAGTGCGCCTGCGTCCGTGTTGCCAGGGTATCCGTTCCTCGCGTCGCTGTAAAAAGCATCGACCACGGCGCGGGTCTGGTTGACAGTTCTCCAGTGGTTGCCGGGCACGTAATTGTACAGAAAGGGCATGGGAAAGGAGGGCTCGTTGCCCGGGTTGAAGAGGGCTGTGCCGGCGTCGTTGTTGGCATTGCCTGTGCCTGTTGAGGCCAGACCTGGGAGAAAGGAGGCGTCTAGGCGGCGGAGGAAGGCATCGTCGCCGCCCATGAGGCAGATGACGCGGGACATGTCGTGGGGGGCGGCCGTGAAGGACGTCTCCCAGACGCGGGCCTCGTAAATGCCATCGCCCCAACCACAGCTTGGGATGCAGACGACAGGGTCATAGTTTGTGCTGGGCAGGTTTACTATTGTTAACAATTTTGTGTCTTGTAGTGAGTTGAAGAAAATTGAACAGAAGGGGAAAATAAAAGGGACACACACACACACACACGCACGCACGCACACACACACACACACACAGAGAGAGAGAGAGAGAAGGATATTAGCAGATAATAACAGACTTACAAGTTGAAACTTCCATCTGCATTGCGCGGACCAGCAAAGCCGGTAAAGGTGGTATTAGCAGACTCACTCCCATCCACAGCAAGAGACGTATTCCCCTCTGGATTCCACTGGTTCTCCCACCAGCCAGCACGGTCTAGATAGCGAGCCTGTTCCTCAGCCGACCTGTTGAGGCCTTTTGCTACAGCCCAGAGGGCAAAGTCATCCTGCGGGTACTCCAGCCCCCGCGAGATGCTCCTGGTGTGGTTGCGCGTGATATACCTGAGATGCAGATAATCGTCCAGGGCCCCTCGCCCTTCTTTGGTCGCACCGTCGAAGGCGACGGTGTCTGCGTTGCGCTCTGGAATAACCTCTGCGTCTTTCACCATGGCCCTGTACGCCTCGTGCCAATTAATATCGCCCAGTTCACCCAGCCCTGCTGTGGTGATGATGGGGGTGGTGGTAATGTTGTTTGAACTGGGAGCCACAGGCGACAAGACACTCTTGACAAAGGCATCGCCCAGGACGATATCAGCGTGTGTACCGCCCTGCACACGACCATTCCAGTTCGCCGCGCGGCCTGCAGGAAGGAAACCCTCGAAAGAGAAGATATTAATGAGGCCTCTGACGACACGGCCGTAGGTGCTCGTGAAAAGAAGGTGGTACATGGGCAAGAGAGTCCGATACGTATCCCACAGGGTATAGTGGTCGTCGTAGTAAGGATAGCTCTCGTTGGAGGTCCAGATGGGGTTCTCGCCCGTCTTGTCGGTGGGCATCAGGGCAGCCTGGTACAGCGCCGTGTAGAGCATCTTCTTCAGCGTGCTGTTCTGGCTAGTCTCGGTGCCGTCGTCGACAATCTCGACAGCGCCGAGGACTTTGGATTCCCAGTCCTGCCTGGCCTGCTCGACCACGTCTTCAAAAGTTGTCGTCGAGGGTGGGATCTCGCTTTCGATGTAGCCACAGGCGCTCTCGACACTCATATGCGAGATACCCACCCTTGATTCCAGCACAGCCGTCGAATTGCCCAGCACAGATCCCTCTGTCGTCGTCTGCGCCCAACTGAACAGTGCGCCCAAGCCCATCCTATTCCCCGGCCCCGACCTGATATCCATGGCAGACTGCACCAACGGCCTCTCCGACGCCGGAGCAAACACATCAAACGGCCAGCTCAAGGTGCCCGCGCCATCAAGCCGATCAAAACCCACGGCCTGCACATACGCATTGGTCGGCACCAGCTTGGGTCCTAATGGCACGCTGAAGTTGGCGCAAAAGAAGTACTTGGCCTCCTCGGCGTTGGCCCATCCGCCGGCGTAGGTGACGCTGCCGTAGTACGACGAGGAGGAGGAGGAGGAGGAGGAGGAGGGGGCGGTGCTGCTCCTTTCGCTGCTGTCGCCGCTGCCAGGGCGCACATGCAGGTCGCCACGAATAAACTGCTGGGTATAGCTTTGGGTGGTGGGATTCTGGGCCGGGAGGACGTGGGTCAGGTCGACGAGAATGTGGGCGTCGTTGGTGTTTTTCTGGGACGTGGTGCTGGTAGCAGTAGTCTCAAGTGTGCTGGCATTCGATGTAGACGAAGAAGATGAGGAGGGAAATGTGTAGCGTATAATGCCCGTGTGGTTCGAGGCTGTAATGTCGATCTTGACACCATCCAACAAGGTTGTCGAGAACAGACCCACGGTGGCAGTCTCGCTCTCCAGTGAGCGGTTCTGCGAGTAGG
Source organism: Cryphonectria naterciae (assembly GCA_014850475.1). Taxonomy (NCBI): domain Eukaryota; kingdom Fungi; phylum Ascomycota; class Sordariomycetes; order Diaporthales; family Cryphonectriaceae; genus Cryphonectria; species Cryphonectria naterciae. Next base: position 16,380 of record JACWST010000296.1, read on the forward strand.
TATTATTGTCGGCGAGGTTTACGGACGTCAGCGTTCCCAGGAGAGGCATCTGAGAGATGAGTCCATAGGTCGGATTCCCACCTGTGCCGGTGACGTGCATCATCGACACGCCCGTGACGTTGCCCAGAGGACTGTAGCCGGCATTGCAATCTGTGGCGAGGTCGCCCAGGCCCGTGTAGCTGGTATCGATGCCGACTTTGGCCATCTGCCAGGGCCGGGCAGCGCCTGGGAAGGTATTCCCACTGGCTATGCCCGAGCCTGGTGTTGGCCCTTCTGTCCCGATGAGGGGGTCCACATAGTCAGAGAGTCTTGCCGCCTCGACGACGCTGACGGGGGTGATATGAGAGAGAACGAGGATAGAAGAAGCCAGGGCCAGGGGCTTCAAGGAACGACGGCAACGATGGATCACCATGGTAGAAAAGAAGCTGGCAGGTTAGCCAGTGGTGGTCATCTCTTCTCCTCAGAAGATGCTTGTATGCATGTTTGCATTGATGCTAGGGTCCGCCCAGGATTTGAAGTATAGACTTAAATACATAGTGAGCAAGCGAGCCACAGCGCGTAATGGCCTCCATGTCGGCAGCTCCCCAGTCGACCATCTTGGTTGACCCGAGTACAAAAGCTGGAGTATCCATGGGAGAAAGTGAACCATCATGGGGTCCGTCCCAGTCTGGGTCATACCACCTAAATACATACTATAGTAGGATCAAGTTTGTTTGCTGTGGAGCTCGGGTCCTGTTACGCCGGCAGTTGAGAAACTTAGCATGGGTCGCACATATGAATTCAGTGTTTACTAGAACCATGTCTGTCTTGGATATTGTTTTTAGCTCGGCTGGGGGCGGATCTTGAGGAGGATGAACCCGGTCTGGGCCCTGTTGATCATCATTTTCACGCCTGACTAGCATCCTCTTACCCAGTCCCGACGTGAAAACATATGCCGTTCTCCGAGGACTTTAGACGGCCAAAAATGAGAAGTGTGCCCACTGCTCTTGTCATCACTGTTGTTGCTGCGAAAAGACGGCATGATTGATGCTTCAAGCCATCACTTACGAGTGAGCTTGTGAGAAATTCTCAGCACACCTTCTGCAGAAGGGGAGAGAGGAAGAGAGGCCCTACATGAGCTCAACTTGGTGCAGCCAATATGGCTTTTAGTGGCGAGTCCATCTTAAGCCTGTCAGAGCCGGTCAGGGTTACAGTACAGAATACTTATACACTATAGTATACACACACTTCTTCCCATTGGCAGCTGACAATCCTTCAGTGCGCTCAATTCGATTGATATGAACACGACTCTGAGGAATAGATAACACCAACTTGCAGACTCATAATCAAGCACAGAAATCCAGTAGGTTGGGTAATATTAGAGAGAAAAGATCCACGGACCGACCACAAGTGGAGTGCCCAGTTTTTTTTGTTGGTGAGCTGAATGAAAAGGAACTTGGCGGTGAGCACAGGACGACCTCAGAACCATGGCACCCACCTTGGCAGAGAAGACCCCACCCAACCTCCAGTGCTAAGGAAACATTTATTGGCGGGGAGGCCAGGGAAGAGAACAGGGGGTCAGGCATAGCTCTAATTCAACGGTGATAGCTAAAGGTCGTGGTGAAAGAGAAGAAGAAGAAGACAGCGTAGTCAAACCCCCCCTCCGCCGCTTAGAACGGCACAGTTAGGCCAGATCGAGTGAGCATTTTTAATGGTTCAACTTACTAAGTAATTACATACAATTAATATATAAGTAGTCATGAGAAGACCACAAATCTTCATCCTGGGCAGATGACACTTTACACTTTCATTTGCTCTTTTCATGATTGCGGACTGATTCTCTCTCTCTCTCTCCCTCTCTCTCTCTCTCTCTATGTGTGTGTGTGTGTAAGTGGGCCTTCAAGACCTCAATCACTTATTCACTCATTCATTCGCCTAAATCAGAGTCCAGCTCAAAAAATATGTCGGAAGGACTCTCTTTGGCCTTCTCCAGCCTGAACCCCTTCAGGAGGGCCAGCCCGGCCCAGGACGAAGGCGGCGAGGAGGTCGACAACACCACCATCGCAGGAGGAGGCCACTCGATCCGCGCGCGCGATCCCCTCCGCGTCAGCCATGCGCTCAAGTCCTTCCTCCTGGCCGAGGGTGAGCTCAGTCCCGACGACCTGGAGGACGACACCGAGGAGAAGCCAGGCCAGGCCCTGCAGGCGCTCGCAGACAAGCCGCACATCAACGTGCCGGACGAGGTCGTCGACAGGTCGTACCCGCTGCCCGAGTACTTCATCAGCTCGTCGCACAACACATATCTCATGGCGCACCAGCTGTACGGGACCTCGTCGGCTGCGGCCTACGAGAATACGTTGCGGGCGGGGGCGCGATGCGTCGAGATTGACGCCTGGGATGAGGAGACCGACGCCGATGAGCCCAAAGTCACTCATGGGTACACGCTGGTCTCGCACATCCCGTTCCGCTCCGTGTGTGAGACGATCCGGGACATGGTCGATGAAGAAGAAAAAGACGCGCAGCAGCAGCAAAGACTTGGAGGAGGAGGAGGAGGAGGAGGAGGTCGGCCAGCGCCCATCCTAGTGTCCCTGGAGAACCACTGCGACACCCACGGCCAGAAGAGGTTGGTGGAGATTATGAAAGAGGTCTGGGGAGACCGCCTGCTGAGCCAGGCCGTGCGGGACAAGGGCCACCACGAGCAGGAAGGGGGCGAGCACGTCACGCTGGAAGACCTCGGGTCCAAGATCGTGTTGATTGTCGAGTATCACATGCAGGGTGAGAAGGACATGTCCGACTCCAGCCCGAGCGACGAAGACGACGACGAAGACCCGTCTAAAATAGAAGAAGGCGTGGACAGACAGGCCCTGCGAGCCTACAACGACAAGAGAAAAGCCACAGGCGCGGGTGCCATCATCCCCGAGCTCGCCGAGCTGGGCGTCTACGCGCAGTCCGTCAAGCCCATCGACAACACCTGGTTCGAGGGCATCACCCTCAAGAACGGGCCGCGCCACCACCTCATCAACATGTCCGAGACGGGCCTCTTGTCCCTGATACCAGAGCACACCCCCAAGATCGGCACCCACAATGCCCACCACCTCATGAGGGTGTATCCCAAGGGCACGCGCATCTCGTCCAACAACATGAAGCCTGTGCCGTTTTGGGGTCTAGGGGCGCAGATCTGTGCCCTCAACTGGCAGACGTTTGGGCTGAGCCTGCAGCTCAACGAGGCCCTGTTTGCCGGCACGGACGGCTACGTGCTGAAGCCGGCCTCCCTGCGCCGTGGCGGCGACGGTTCCGCGACCACAGGGCGCCAGAAGCGTCTACGTGTGCACGTTGCAGGCGCCACTGCTGTTCCCTTGCCAGAGGGTCGCAGCGCAGACGATATCAAGCCCTACGTGACGGCCACTCTGTACCACCCCAGCGACGCGCACAACAAGGACGACGCGAACGCCAGCAAGCGCAGGACCCGCGCCTACAGGCAGCACAAGCTGGGCTTCCTGCACCACGGCGAGAACCCGCCGCGCACGGATCCCGTGTGGGACGAGACGCTCGAGTGGGAGTACGAGGACAGCGAGCTGGTGTTTTTGCGCATCCTGATCAAGAGCGACGATGCCTTTGCCGTGAACCCTGTGTTTGCCATCACTACGGTGCGCATTCTGTATGCGGCGCCGGGGTGGAATTTTATACGCATGCTGGATCTGAAGGGGCGCGAGACAAAGTGTTCCTTGCTTGTCAAGTTTACCGTGGTGGACGCGGAATAATAATAGTAATCCATTATGATAAGAGAAGAGGGGGGGCGCGGGAATACTTTGAACAAAAGGACCATCCCATCCATCCTTTCTCCTCCTTCCAACAATCCGCCAAGATAGGATTACCATACCACGCAGAGAGTTAGATACCCAATCCGTTCATTCCGAAGAATTGTGTCCTTTATTGGGACAAGTGCCGTGCCAAGAGGGAGGTGCATGTGGTCCACCCACTCTCTTTTTCTTCTTTTTGCCATTCCGACTTGAGGCGTTCATTTCCACAAATGACAAGCAAGACTTGATCACCTTTTCTTGGTCCATGCACTGCGGGTGAGTTCATTGGCCTCTTATGACTTGAATGATGGCTCGTGAATAGTGGCACAATTCCATACTCTTATCTCTCTCTAGCCGCACGAATAAGAATGCTGCAGGTAATACTTGATAATCATGTGCGGAGCTCTGGAATAAGTCACTTATGATTCATGAGAGAACAACTGAGTTATTAATAAAAACCGTAACAACTGGTTGTTAATAGAGGCTTGTCCTCGTTTTTTTCTTTCTGGTCTGATCTGGTCTCTTGATCTGCCTGGTCACAGCTCAAATCAACATATCATAAACAAAACAAACAAAACAAAAAAAAGATGCGTTCCCTACCGGGACTCGCAACTCTCCTCAGCGTCGGAGGCACCTTGTTCAGCAGTGTCACGGCATGGACCAACCCCATCAAAGACCCAGGCGGTTCGGACCCGTTCCTTGTTTATTCAGGCGATGGCTACTATTATCTCTTGACCACCACCTGGACCGATGTGGAGATCTCGCGGTCGACCACCATCACAGACCTCAAGGCGAGTCCCGAGACCAAGACGGTCTTCTCGACCACCACAGCCTCCATGTGCTGCAACGTCTGGAGCCCAGAGGTGCACTACCTGGGTGACAAGTGGTACATCTACTTTACTGCTGGGGACGCGAGTGATCTCGACGGCCAGAGACTGCACGTCTTGGAGGGTGCGTAGTAATTCCATCATTATTGCTCATATACACATATATGTATATATATATAAGTATGATTACTATGATCATAATGTGACTGACAACTCAAAACAGGTGGCAGCACCCCATGGGACGACTATACCTACATAGGCCAGCTCACAACCGAGTGGTCCATCGACGCCTCGGTCCTCCGCTTCAACAACTGGGGCAACTGGCTCATGTTCTCGTGCATGCACGGCGAGACCTACCAGTCCATCTGCATCCAGCAGCTCTCGTCAACCTACACGTCGCTCACGGGCTCCATCCACGTCATCTCCACCCCGACCGAGGCCTTCGAGGAGAACGAGTATCCCGTCAACGAGGCCCCCGCCGCCCTCTACTTCAACGGCGTCACCTACATCTCGTACGCCGCCTCCTACTGCTGGAGCCCAGACTACTGCATCGGCCTGCTGACCTGGGACGGCGCGACGAACCCGGCCGAGGCGTCCGCCTGGTCCAAGACGGACGAGTGTGTCTTCTCGAGCGCCAACGGGAACTACGGGACGGCCAGTAATGGTTGGTTCCAGAGCCCGGACGCCTCGCAGACGTGGATCGTGTACCATGCCACGGACAACTCGGCGGGGGCGTGTGATGATACGAGGTACACGATGGTGCAGCTGCTGGGCACACACTCGAATGGGTCGCCTAATTTCGGAAGCCCTGTGGACTTTTCACATGTGTATAGTGAGCCATCTGGAGAGTGAGATGGAGAATGATGATGATGATGATTATTAAAAGAGTATTTGTGCCTGTCCTGCTGCCAAAACAACCATGGTATCCTCATAAAAAAAAAAATTGAATCGTAGACATCATAACTGCAAATAGATGTTGAACTCCTAACAAGAAGAGAGAAAAAGTAGAAGGGGAAGAAAGAGAGAGAGAAAGGGGGGGGGGGGGAAGCCCCAAGATTAGAATCAATCCGCCGTGACCTCATCTCGTGATTCATCATTTTTATTACCATAATCATGCAACACTCTCTTTGCTATCTGAATAGTAAGAGGGGTGACAAGACCACCCTCGGTCCAGACGCCCTCCTCATAACTCTCGACAACGCGAAGTAGTCTTGCTCTCGCGTTCTCTTCGGCGGAGGACGACGTCTTTCCAGAGGTCGCCGCCGCGGCCGCCGTCGTCGTCAAGGCGTCTCCGGATGTATCATTTGCATAAGGACCCATCACGTACTTTCTCATCAGGGCCAAGCTGAGACGGCTGGCCTTGTAGTTCTTCTTCTTCTTCTTCTTTTTCTTGTTGTCGTCGCCATCATCGTTGTGGTGGTTGTTGTTGTTGTTGTCGTTGTTCTTATGGCTGCTGGCTTGGGGGTTGCGGTGGTGATAGCCCGTCCGAGACACGTTCCTGGGCCACAGCAGAGACTTGAGGGTAGGTATGCCACCCTTTGCGGTCTCCATGGCTATCCTGGCCTGCAAGGCCCGCCTTGCCTCGGGGTCCACCTTGAGCAGCTTTCGGTTGGGCGACCCCACCACCTTGAGCATCCACAGCGACATCAGGTCGGCGGGCTTGTTGCGGATGGGCTCCCACTCCTCGTCCGTCAGCCAGATGTCCTTGTAGAGCTCGAGGTCCTTGCCGCTGGCGACCTTGACCGTCATCTCCTTGGTCAGGCACAGGCGGCGCGGGTCGGAGCTGGCAACGGACTTGACCAGGGTGGCCAGGTACGTGTCGACCGCGCCCATGAGGTCGAGCAGGTGGTGCATGAAGTGGTCCTCGTCCCGCATGGCCAGCAGGTCGTCGAGCGAGCTGTCCCTGTCCCGGAGCCACTTCTGGTAGTACGAGTTGAGGCCCTCGGCCATCTTCTCCCTGCGCCGGAAGATGTTGCGCTGGAGGTCGTCGTCGCCGTCGCCCTGCAGCTTCATGCGCATGGCCACGGCCCACTGCTCCATGCCGTAGGGGATCTCGGAGCGCATCGGCCCTTTGCACACGCGCACCTGCTCGTAGTCCTTGCGCAAGGCCAGACCCTCCTTGAAGCCGAGCGCAGGGCCGTTCATGTCGATGACGAACTCCTCGTTGGCCTCGGAGACGAGGATGAGCACCGTGTGCAGGCGCAGGCCGCTCTTGCGGCTGCTGGCTGGCCTGTTGACGGACAGGCAGGCGTTCTTTGGTATGAAGCTATACTTGAACAAATCGTTGGAGACCTCTATTTTTAAGAATGATTTTGATTAGCAGGAGGAGGGAGAAGAAGAAGGAGAATATGCCAAAGTTTTCCAAGTTTTACTGACCCATGAGTAGAGGTGTCCAGAAGATGCTCGCAACCGGAAACTGCCTCGTCATGTATTCGTGCTGGTACACATGGGGGTTATCCAGCGGCGAGCTGTCCCCGCCACGGCCCAGGATCGGCGCGTACAGTTCCGCGTTCCGCAGGACGGGACCGCCCTTGAACGCCTCCGGGATGAGGTCGAACCCCTCCCGACAGGACGCGACGTACTCGTCGATGGTGATGCTGGCCCCCTCGCCCTCCTTCTGGGTGGCCTCGTCGCCGCCGTCGACGGTGGCCGCCTTGAAGTCTATGCCCACGGACCGGCTCTCGTAGACAAACGTCATGTGGCGGGCTATGCGCACGGCGCGGACGACCCTCCTGCGCGCCGTGCAGACGGGCTTGTGCGCGGCCCAGTGTGCCTTTTGGCACGCCACGCTGCAGTACGACACGGCCAGGTACACCCACCACTCCTCCGCCAGACACCGGCTGCACCTCAGCTGGGCTGCGTTGGCCAGGCTCTTGCCGCACTCGGGGCGGGCGCACTGCTGCGGCTTCTTGGCCGTGTCGAGAAGCAGGTCCGCCGACTTCTTGAGCGCTGGCCGCGCCGTGAGCGCCAGTCCCTCGACAGCCGCGCGCACCGACCCAGGGTTCCGTTTGTAGTAATCGCACATGTTGACCGGGGGGCATACCTGCTTGTTGTTCTTGTTGTTGTTGTTGTTGGTGGTGGTGGTGGTTTGGTGATGATGATGTCCATCATACCTACGGAAAGTTATGGCAGCAGCCATGATGGATGATGGATCTGTGGATGGGATGGATTACGGTATTAACTAAGGTAACTTTGGTATGTGTGTGTGTGCGTGTGTATATATGTGTGCCTTTGCTTTAATTCTCTCCTTGGGCTTTGGGGACGAGAGACAGAGGGAGGGAGGGAGGGAGGGAGAGAGAGAGAGAGAACAAAGTGATTCAGAAATGAAAGAGACGAGGTCTCTTGTTATATGAGGAGTGCCATGTGCTCCCGAAAGAGGCAATCGGCATGTAGGCCCAAAAAGGTGAAACAAATTGTCCAAATAACGAGGCTGGGTGTGTAGCAGCGAAGAAAAAGAAAACAAGAAAAAGAAAAAGATCAATTCTGTTCTGTGTGTGTCTGTCTGTTGGGAGCTGGCGAATAGTCTGTCGAATAGTCATAAATGCGTCATCTTGGACACACACACGGGGCAGATTATAAGATCACTCACTGTCTGCTCAAAACAGCAAGGAGGGGAAGCAGCCTGCATGTGGCAGGGGAAGGTTAGGAGGAGGGGTGAAGGGGGAAAACAGAGTTGAAAAAGAAACAAAAAAAAACGGGAGCGGGATCCGTTTGTTGTCTTTCGTTTGCCACGTAGCATTGGTACATGTACAAGCAATTTGTATCATGCCCCCCCCTCCTTAGGATATTGATTAATGATGTGTTACAAGACATATATTCCGGCAAGGGAGGAGAATCTTCACGCTAGGAATACTTGGGAGTACTTTCTTGAACATGAATTTGCATAGTAGAGGAGAATATCGACCTGGTAAGGTGGAGGCCCAGGGGAGGGGGGATTGGGAAGGGAATATAGACAGATGCTCGAACAAAACGATATCATCAAGTAAATACCAATGTGCCCGTTTGATGTCCATCTTGTAAGCAGCGTCCTAAACAGATCCCTCTGATGGTGTCAGTCTTGGGAACTTACACTCAACTCAAATCTTGCAGTACACATGAAACTGTATATATTATTATGGCCAATTGTTTGTCTACAAATTGACTGATTCACTCCCCCTCCATTCATTCATTCAAGGGCCACCAGCTAACGAGGGCAGCTCATGGGTCTCGACCACTCTCTCCCCCCATGGTCCGGATCACCTCAGCCGGAAAGACAGCGCAAAACAAGGGAGGGGCCGCAGAACTATTAGCACCCCCGCAGCTCGCGGGGCTGATCCGGCATATGCAGAACGCCCTGAACAGTACCCGATACGTGGTGGGGGGCCCCCCCCCTCCACGGCGACAGAGCGCGTGCCGCTGCTCCGTGATTGGGAGGAGCTGATTTTGTTTCTTTTCTTTCTTTCTTAATTATACATACAGTTGGAAGAGGAGCCACCAGCACAGCAAAGAAGGCGAAAGCTCAAGTGAGCACTGTTGTTGTCCCTTTTTATTTGTGCTTCTACATGTTATTCGAACGTGATCGAAAGCAGAAACTACCTACCTTTTCCATGGTCGACCTGCGCACGACGCTCACGCCCACCTCTCGTACCCCAAGCCAGCCAAGCATAAGATTCGTCCCAGGCCAGCGTGTCGCCGTGCCGAGACACACATACACACACACACACACAGAGAGAGAGAGAGAGAGAGAGAGAGAGCGCTAAATATGCACTGCAACAGGAACAACACGGCCCATGTGAAGGCCAGGCAGGCCACAATGTAGAGGGTTGCAATGCGAGGAAAAGAGGGGGGGGGGGTAAAGCAGCAAACGCCTGTATGCGTGATATGATCTGCACGCATCGATCGAGAACGTCAAGGATACACTGAACTTGGTAATAAGACAGACGGGTGAAAGTCATTGTTCACCCTCTGACCAAGCCGCCCAAGGACAGCATCACCTCTCTGATCATGGATGCAATCAACCTCGACCCCAGAGGAGGAAGAAAAAGCAGAGGCTGAGACTTGTTGGGCCCCCAAAAAAAGCACCATCACCGCTCGTATTGTATGTAGCACAAGAGAACCAGTTTTTATTTCATTTCTTAAAGTACTTTATGCACGTTGCCGAATGGGGGAGGGAAGGGAGGATGGCAAGTGAGTGGGGGGGGGGTCTCAGCCTCAAGCATTCGTCCGCCCTCTCCCGCCCCTCGACGCAGGAGGTGACATGGAGCCTGCATGGGTGTGTAGCGGGACACGCAAGTCGATAAAGCAAGTGAGAGATCCGCCCAAAGCGCCAAGCAGAAAGAAATGTACTGTACATGTTAAACAAGCCGCCCGACAGTATTCTTTGGTGAGGGTGAGAAAAGGCTTGCCTTGCCTGCCTTAAATCGTTTCCGTCCACCAATAGCAAGACAAATGTCTCACCTATCGCGCCGCTCGTGCACGCACCTGCTGTGCTGCGTCGGAAAGTTTGATTCTCGTAGATAGGAAGAAGGGCAGGTGGCTGCACGCCAGCTCAGGGAGGGTATGCCTGATTCAGGGGTCGTACACATAAGAGAGACCCACAGTGGCGTCGTCTGGGCCCCGGAGCTGTATGCTCTTGAGGGAACGTCTAGGGGGGGGGGGCGCCATGACTGACTCTCCCTTTCTCTCTCTGTGCTATTTTCCCCAACCTGCAATTCAATTTCCATGTTCTCGCCTGTCGCCTTCCAATTTGATCCTCATGCGATGACCAGAGAAAATTGGTGAGATTCGACGTATGAAGAATCAAGATATCCCATCTTGACCATCTGCGGAGGAGGCTTTACATCCTCACCCGCCCAAGATGGCGAGAGAACCGTCTCCCAGCATGTACGCGTCTCAGCCGACGAGGGCCAGGATGCGAAAAAAGGAGTACATGTTTGCGCTGTTTGCTGGAATCTTCGTGTTAGCATGCTACTTCTACGTGAGGGAGGGGTCCGACACTCGAGCACTATCATCTCTGCCGAAACAGATAACACCACCGCCGATCAGTGACGCGGTTGCGGCAGAACCACCATCGCCAATCTTGCCTGGGACGGCCGAGATCGATACCACAATTTCGGACCATGGTTCCTCTTCCTCCTCCAGCTCCAGCAGCAGCAGCGGCAGCAGCAGCAGCGACGACGACGCTGGAGCTGAGCAGGCAGAGGGCCACAGCAGCGGCGGCGGCGGCGGCGGCGGCAGCAGCAGCGATGATGCAGGCGGTATAACAGTCCCTACGCCGGCGTACCTGACCACGTACAGCCCCAGGGCCGTCATCATCGAGTCGTCCATCATCCCGAACCTCATCCCGCTGATGCTGCACTTTGCGACCATCCTCGGCCCCAGCTGGGGCATCATCCTCTTCACCCTCCAGGACAACTGGATCGAGCCGCTCTCCCCGGCCTTCCAGCGCCTCAAGACCTCGGGCCACATCGAGATCCGCTTCCTACCCGCCGACACCGAGCTCACCAACTCGCACTCCGTCTCCGTCTTCCTGACCTCGCCGTGGATCTGGCAGCAGGTCGAGCTGGCCAAGCGCGTCCTCCTCTTCCAGTCCGACAGCATCCTATGCGCCAAGTCCGAGGCTGCCGTCGACGACTATTTCCAGTACGACTTCTTGGGCGCCCCGATCGCCCCCATGTACGGTGCCGGATACAACGGCGGGTTGTCGATCCGCAACCCGCGCAGGTTCCTAGAGATTGTGCGGGAGACAGACTTTGCTGCGAGCGGGCACGAGTTCGAGGACCAGTTCTTCTTTGCGGAGCTGAAGAAGCGCGGCGCAGAGCTGCCCGACCAGGCTGTGGCCAAGACCTTCTCGGTTGAGACCATCTACTACGAGACGCCGCTGGGCTATCACCAACCGCAGAGGTGGCAGGCGGCACATATGGAGAGCATCGAGGAGTGGTGTCCCGAGGTCAAGATGTTGATCGGCAGGAGGGCGCAGTGAGCGGGTGGGCTCTCTCTCCCTCTCCCTCAGCCGTCCATCGAGCTGGAGACAGAGACAAGAGAAGCCGGGCACGCCGTCGGGGGGCGTCTTTTTTTGTGAGACATGAGAGATGAGATGAGATCTTGATGATAGGCGTAAAAAGGAGACCTCCGGGAATCGTGAACACAAAGAGTGGACTTGCGAGCCTCAAATGTCAACGTCAACGTGACTCTCTCGCCTCAACTCGGCTAAAGAAGCGAAAGCTTGGCGACATGCGAGACTGGCAGCCCATTTTTCACGTTTCCCTTCTCTATGAGCCGGGACGTGCTGGAACCACATCCAGCCTTCGTTGCACGTGGTCTCCCTGCTGTGAAGATGTCCCCCCTCCCATGGGCCAGGTGATACCTGCCTTTGCCTGTCAAGCACCAAAAAAAGAACACACAACTCCACACGACTCGCCCGCCTGGAACACGAGCCGGCACAATGAGGACCCACGAAAAGCGGCTGTGCGCACTTGGGCGATGTGGATACGCCCTTCGCCCTTGGCCTTCATCTCTGTGTAAGGAGGACAATCGCCCGAGTCCGTTGTGCGATACCATAGAGGTTTTGCACAACCTGTGTACATTAGATGATATCAATAATCACAGACCCCAACGTGTGGATGCGTGCGCCTGTGGTTGGTTAGCATAGAAGGAGACGTCGCGCCTCGCCGTTCAACCAATAACCAAAGCTGTGTACATGAAGATTTGTGTTGTGGCGCACCATCGGAAACTAGAATCCCCCTCTTGGAATCACTGTAACGTCTCGAAGACTAATCCCCCTTCTGTAGGAGACGTCGACCAATGTGCTAGGCTTGTAAAAGTTAGTCACCGAGATAGACCTTCAATAGTCTTCTCGTGTCAATCTGTAGGCAGACTCTGCTCTCCTCACAAATTCCAAAAGACCCTCCTCCTCCTCCTCCTCCTCCTCCTCCTTCTGGCTCTGTGTGGGTCAGAGCTTGGGCTTGACTTGGTAGCCCGCCCCATGCCTTCACGGCTCTAGGCCAGTGCGTCTTGCTGGGGAAAATTCATCCCATCTTCTGAGATTGAAGAAGGTTGTCGTTGCCGAGCCAGTTGCATGGAAGGCTACTAGTAAGAGATCAAGTGCAGGGTCCACATCCAGCAATGCAATGGCCTGGTAGAGGTGAAACGTGAACACACGGGAAGCCTCTGGTCGCCTCGTGATACGCTTGAAAACGGCCCTTATGCAGTGTGGCCCGTGGGTGATCGTCACTGGTGACAGCGGCTGTCATCATGGGTGTGTATCCTGTGAAAGAAGGGGGGGAAAAAAATCCCACAAGCCACAAAAGCTAGAATCCTCCCCGAGAGTCGTGGACGTAGGGTGGTAGGCCATGCCTTGACGGGGCTACTACAGACTGGGACAGCTACGCCAAATAACCTCATCAGAACTTATTGTACTACTATAGTACAGAGGGTATAGTATAGTACGCCGTCTCTGTTGGGGGCTATTGGTTTCCGCTGCGTTTCAATCTCGGGGGGGGGGGGGCACACCAGACAACCTACCATTTCAGATGAGCCTTCTCCCAAGGAAGGGGTCTCATTGTACAAAACGCTTGGTGCTTTGCCTTGAATCCTTAGCCACGCTGCAGTCGGCGGATGCTGGCCCCCGAGGTACCGACCTGGTGGAGAACCGATTCGATAGGCGCTTAAGGTCCCGAAGCTCACAGGCGGCTGTTGTGACCAGTGAATAGGCCCACATGGTCTCGAGCAACGAGAGAGATGAAGAAGGGTTGGTTGAGCATCTCTCTCTCTCTCTTCGAGGCTGTTGGCCCCCCAGGGTGACAGGGCTGAGCCGCTGAGCCTGCAGCGGAGGCTGAACAACAAATGCCGTATCGCCTGTCGACCAAGCCCTCCTGTTGTCGTATACATGGTACGTAAACCGGGTCTCATATGCAGGTGTGAGGTGGTCTCGAGGCTGGCCTGAGTGGTGCGGGCCTCTGTGGTCGTTGGGCGGCCAGGACCACTGCCAGCGAATCGGTCCGGCAGCGAAGGCCTGACCTGAAGGACAGCCAGACACACACGCACACACACCACTTTCATCTTGTGTGACGGACATTCTCTGTGCAGACCCTCAGCTGGCAAGGAGCAGGTGGTCGTATTTGTGTGGCGAGCAAAGCATGAATTCCACTGGCATTGGAATCCCGGGACCAGACGAATGGTGCATTGATCGGCGCATAGCGAACCGGTGCCAGGATTGAGGCAGTGCTCGGTTCAATACGACGGTGGCCATCCCATCACATCTGTGAGCACCCCAAATTCCATCCATCCATCCGTCCACGCCATCTGCGTAATCACAAAGCCTCCTGCGCCATCGTCGTCTTCCTCGGATTTGGGGCCCTTTAGCGTTTTTGAGCCACCGTCATTTCTTTTGGACTTTTCGTGTCCCGTATTCTCGTAGGGCAGCGCATTACTCCTGTAGTAAGCAGTAAGCAGTAGTTAAGGCAGTGCAGTGCAGTCAGTCGAAATCTGCCTCGTTTATGTCGATCTGAGGAGGTGCTTGCTGCACCCTTCACCACAAGGGCCGGTGGGCAAGCACAAAAAAAAGGGAAAAAAAAAAGAGAAAGAAAGAAATAAGAGTCAACAGGGGTACGGGGGTAAGGGACAAGACAGCCTGTACATTAGTTGAACAACTAATTGTTGCCAGATGAAGTCTTGAAAAAGGAGCAGAAAGGAGGAAAAAGCAGATTGCTGCAGGAATGAAGACTGGCACTCAATGCTACTGCGCTTGGCTTGGCAGCCCACCGTGAGAAATACGCAGTAACGTTTTGTGCAAATCAGCGGAGCCTGATGACTTCAGAGGCAGGACACGCTGTATTGTTCCCCTTCTGCCTGCCCGTTTGGCTGGACCGCCCCTTCCCCCAACACCACCCCTGGTCATGATCTACCCTGTCGGGGCGCAGGGGTGAGGTCATTAACTAGTGGAGACCCCCCCAAGCCAACCCCCAATGTTCCTTCCACTATGGCGTGTGTAGTACAGACTTGGTAATAGCCTCGTCAGTGAATTGAATTCAGTCAGCCCCCCCCAACCCTTGCCCTTACTTGTACTACAGCAGTAACGCCGTCGACGTCAGGAAATCGCAACAGACGATGGTAATTTGACGAGGAATTAATTGCTTGGGAAAGAGGCTCATCCCAGACCTTGCCCCCCACCCTGGTCTACACCCACTCGTCGCTATTGCACACCCGTACCAATACTCTGCATCCGCCCAGACTTCTCTGATCCTCCCCACTCCCCATCTCGGTTTCATATGGTTGATCTCAGACCCATGTCTCTGCCCAGACTTTAATCCCGTCAAAGGAATCTTGGGTTTCAAGCAAATCCAACGCCCATATGATGGACTCAACTTGCCTTGGCCCCCCCCCCTTGTCTCCTCTCTCTCTACTTGTTGCATTCTTGTTCACCCTTTGTCGTTGACTCTTGCATATGCTGCTAATTTCCTGTTTTCCTTCTTCCTTTCTACCTTGGACGACATACCTCGGAGCCCTTCTTCTATTTTTCCTTCCTTCCTTCCTCTCCCTTCTTCTTCCTGACCCCTACCAACTGCTTGATCGCGATCAAAGTCGCCATCCTAACCATTGACATACAACTAAAGACTCTGGGCGACCTTTTTGACCCGAGACCTACGGAAGCACTATCCACCCCTATTCTTGTCGAACCCGGCTTAGACGTCATTTCTCTTTTTTCCCCTTCCCCCTCTTCTTTCCTTTATTCTTCTTGTCCTCCGAGACACGAGACAGCGCAACAAGACCATCACATGCGGAGATGGGGGATTACAATGCGTTTAGAGCCGGCGGTGGTGATATCGAGATGGACGCCGGGGCAGAGAGGATACGGACCAACCACACAACGACCACATCAGGAGCAACCTCCACAAACGAGTTCACCAAGACGGAGCCCTCCTCCGAAGATGACGAGCCAGAGACGGACTACCGACCGATCGACTGGAAGAGGCTCTTGTTCACCCCCAAGTACATTGTGCTATGGATCGTCCTCATCATCATCGGCGTCCTCACGGCCGTCATAACCTTGAAACATGACCAGGTGGTGGCAGCCCTGCGCCCGTTCGCAGAAAAGGTCCGCGACATCCCCGCCGGGTGGCTGATCTTCGTTGCCGTTTTGTTTGTCATCTCGTTCCCGCCCTTGTTTGGCCATGAACTGGTTGCGCTGTTGGCTGGTGTTGTGTACGGCCTGTGGATAGGATTCGCGGTCGTCGCGGCGGGCACTTTTATTGGCGAAAGTGAGTATCATACTAACTTCCCCTCTGGGCAAGAGTTTTCTCTTTTTTCCCCTTCGAGATGTTGCATTGGGCTCTCTAACATCGATATTGCGCAGTCGGAACCTGGTTTGCGTTTAAGAGATTTCTGCGGAAGAAGGCAGAGAAGATGGAGAGGACCAACCTCACATATGGTGCTATGGCCAAAATGTGCCGTGATGGTGGCTTCTGGGTACGTTCACTGCCCTGCTGGCCTCCTTGCCTTTTAAGAGCTTTCTTTTTGTTGACTGACCTTTGGCCTTGTTACCATACTATAGATTGTCTTTGTGATACGCCTCTCCATTGTCCCCTCGCATATGTCGACTGCCGTCTTCTCCACCTGCGACGTCAAATTCTGGTACTTCGCCATCTCGACCTTCTTCACCCTCCCGAAGCAGCTGATCCTCGTGTACCTGGGCGTGCTGCTCGTCGGCGGTCAATCCGACTTTCTCGTCAAGTTCGCCTTGTTTGGTGTCGCGGGTGTCGTCACCGTGGGCGCGGGTGTGTGGATCTGGTTCAAGATGATCAACATCAAGAAGGAGCTGCTCGTGAAGCAGGAACAGAGGAAGGCGAAGCGGGCCCTGGCCAGGAACAACAGCTACCACTCCCAAGATGCGCAGGGGGCCGTGAACGAACAGCAACAGCAGCAGGCCAACGGCACAGCATGGCAGCCCCAGGACGAAGACATGAGCATTGCATATGGGGTACAGACCTCGTCGCCGGTGGTTGGCGGCATGGCGTGGCAGCAGCAGCAGCAGCAGCAGCAGCAGCAGCACCAGGACGACGACATGGGGAGCAATACGTATGGGAGCAGCACATATGGGATACAACAGTCACCCCCGACATACGAGGCGTACAGGCCACGCACGGCACAGAACAGCGCGTATGCTGCCGGTGGCTTCACGCCGTATCGAGCAGGTTCCTCCCGAGCGGACGACGGAGATCTGGGCACATACGGAGGACAATACGAGTACCCTGAGACATACAGCAGTCCTCCTCGGACCAAGCCGGAGGAGACTCGTGATTTCATCTGAGATACACACGCACACACACACGTGCACGCACACTCACTCAAAGAGACAGCGAGACCCTGAACTACAACAACAACAACAACTACTACTACCACCATGGGGACTCGATACACTTTTGTTGATTATTGCATTTTGGCGTTCGGGGGGTTGGCGCCGGCCGGCCTGGTAAACCTCCAGCCGGGCGACTGGACATGACATGCTTAATGATAAAAGGGTTGAAATTGAACAACACACGGCGTCAAGGGAGAAGGAGAGGAGAGGGAGAGAGACCTCGGGACATTGACACAGGCCAAATCTATGATCTTGGGAGGAAACACCCCATATACAACTTGGGAGCTGTACGACAAATGAAAATGTACAAATTTTATGTACTACGCTTTGCTTCTTTCTTGGTGGGGGGGTTTTGAGAGTCGGTGCACATCTTGGCTCGCACCGCTGGTAGAACCTGGTTACTAGTAGTAGTAGTAGCCCAGGCATTGGATTCGACAACAAAGCTTTCTTCTTTCTTTCTTTCTTTTTAAGGAATGCGACAATTCTCAATTGTTTATGACCTACAGTTCGAGAAGGGAATCATGCGCAGAACATGAAATGAAACTCGGCAGAGGTAGAAGAAGAACCTCTCTCTGGTATATCCGTCTGATGGTATTTAGGCAGCTAAATATATCTGCTCGACGCCCCCTATTACTGGACAATGGAAATTCCCCAGCGTGTATATATATCTACCTACCCCATCTGTCTGTCTTGATGAGTGTTATAATCCCGGCGCTATGTTGACAAACCTTTGCATCTTTTTTCGCCTTGTTAAATGGCGCTCATATCGCTACCAGGTTGACTACCTCCTCCAAAAAGGTTGAGTGCGTAGTAGGCCCAAAAGCCTTGCGGTGTCCCTGCCGCCCCTCTATGCCCCAAAAGGCCTGCTTCCAGGTTTCGATGGATAGTATTATCACTCTCTAGCACCCCCCCCCCCCTTCTTTTTTTCCTCTTCTTCTTCTTTTTCTTTCTTTTTTCCCGAGCAGGTCCCCCCCCCCCTTTTTCGTTTCAGGAACCTCCATGACGCCTCAACATCTCGGCCACCTTGCTGTTCATGTTGCGGTCCATATCCTGACACATCTTCTCCAGCCGGAGGTCCTCCCGTATCGAGTCAACCTCCTGGTTCCCCAGCATAAACCTCCACGGCGTCCACAGCACGTAGTACCCGGCAGCGCAGAACAGGCCGACCGAGCCGGTCCTCACGACACGCCGGGCCAGGGTGCCCAGGATCTGGGCCCTGCTGACGACGCTGGTGCTGTAGTGTGTTTGTGCTTGGGCTTGGTGGTGCTGAGGATGGTGTTGTGCCTGGCTGCCCGAAAAGTGTGTGATGTGCCCGTCCGCGCCGACCGTGCCCATCGGCGCACTCTGTGCTGCTGCTGCTGCTGCTGCTGTATACTGTTGGTACTGCTGCGCATGCGTGGCCGCGGCGGCAGCAGCAGCGGCAGTAGCTCTGTGCCCACTCTTGGCCCAGCTGCGCGCCATAAGCCAGGCTGCCAGGCCGAGTGCGACGGGGCGGTCGTAACTGGCGGCGACGGCGGTGCGGGTGATGGGCTCGAGGACGGCGTCGCGCTCGCGCAGGGACAGGCGGCGGCCGGCGGCGCGGGTGTAGAAGAGGAGGGACTCGAGGCACTCGTCGCGGAAGTCGGCGTCGGAGTAGCCCCAGAGCAGGCTGAGGGCGGGGAGGGCGGGGTAGCGAAACCAGGGGATGGTGGTGATGTACGAGGTGTTGCGGCGGAGCCAGTCGTCGACGGCGGCGTCTTCTTGGGGGGTTGGGTTGTCGAGATCTGCTGGGAGGGGCGGGGGGGGGTCGGGGCGCGTGGAGGACATGTTGTCATCGTCTGGTGAAGTAGAGGAGGAGGAGGAGGAGAATGAGGACGAGGGCGAGGAGGAGGAGAGGAAGGGGTTTGGTATTTGAGGTGGTAGTTTGTCTGTCATATTGATCGTCGCACGTATCCTCGGCTGGGGGAGAAGAAAGAGAAGAGGTGGAAGAAATTGAGGCGCGTGAGGTGTGCTACGTTGAGGAGTATGTAGTGTAGAGAGCGTTCTTTGGCGGCAGGCGCCTTTGAAAAATAAAAATAAAAATTCAATGGGCTTGAATCTGTCGTCAGTATTGCGCAAGGGCGGGAGGATCATTTAGAATTGAAGTTGGAAGTGAAGGAGCCGTTGAGGGTATTTCGTAGTGGGTCTCTGCATGAAGCAGGGGTTCCCTGAACCGGCTGGAGGAAGAAGGGCCCTGAATCGAGCGCCCCAGCGTTGCGTCACTCTGTTGTGACGGCGGGCTGCCAGTGGGTTCTTGGGTTCTAGATCCAGTAACGCATTCCACAGCGAGCCTGCAACTGCACCACTACAACAGTAAACTGATGGCCCTGAAAGGTGCTGTATATGGCACACTGTAGTACTGCATCAATAGTCTGTGTCACTTCCTTACCTCATCAAGCAGCCCCCAGCCTCGTATGAGTTCTTCTTCATGTCTGACCTTTTCTCTTTCTTTCTTTCTTTCTTCCTTTCTTGCTCTCCTCTTCTCTCCCTCTCTCTCTCAAAGGATATATAAGAGCTCTGAAGTGAGTCATGCAGTACATCTTTTTCTTCCCCGCTCCTCTTCTGCACATGCCAACAAGGCCTGCATTTATCCTTGCTAGCCTACCACCCTCTTCAAGAATCCAAAAACAACAAAAGTCGATCAGAAGGTTTGGGTTCACTGTACTCATTGTTTCCCTCCCTCTTAAAGAAACTTCTGGATCTTGTAGTATCAGATTGATCTAACCAGGGTTTCCAGGTACCACTTGCAAAGGACTTGTATGGATACATATGATCCATAATAAACTACCATGTCACCAAAGTCCAAACCAGAGGGTCAAAGGCTTGTTGTTGTTGTTGTTGTTGTTGTGGGGTTTGCCAGGCAGGCAATATGTGACAGACCATTTTCCCATGTTTTGCCCTTCTTGGTTTTAGGGGGGGGGGGTGGCACGTATCCTCTTACAATTTTCACACTACCCAGACTAGACAGACGCTCTTGCCCTGTCCTTTTGGTTATCATCCCCCTGTCTCTCCTTCTCTCCTTCTACTCTGATGCTTGCCTTGCCCCCCCCCCCCGGTCCTTCCCTCCCCTCTCTGTTGTGATTAAGTAGTTGATACTATTACAATTTCTCTCTCTCAACTCATTCTGATTCCTCATGCTTGACATTCAACCATGGTCTACTGTTTTTGTTCATCTCCATATGTCCATGTTTTCTCCCCTTCAATGTAACCAATGAATTTGTCTACTGACCATGTCATTATCCAATTTTTAAAAATTTCCCCATTACTTCTAGTTGAGATTGAAGTGCTATCATACCAAAAACCTGCCTCGTGCAACCCCTCCCCCAAAAGCCGAGAATCTGTACCCCACCTCCGTCTTGAGCTCACCGCGTAACCGTGACAGAGAGAGAAGAGACACACACACTCAGACACAGACACACACACACACACACACACACACACAGAGAGAGAGAGAGAGAGAGAGAGAGAAGACGCGCTCCCACCGAGATCTGGCCCGAGTCACGTCATCCGCCTTGTACTGGGACCACAGCCACCAATGCCGACACTCCCAGCATGGCACCAGGAGGAGCACCAGGACCACCTCTAAAGCCGTCAGCCCCAGCCCGCGACCGCTTCGTCCTCCCTGGGTTTTCTCGTCGGGAGCAGCAGGAGCTGCCTGTCCAGTCTGCGTCTTTCCGAGCTGCCTGGCTGCGAAAGACATACACAGACGACAATGTCCGAGACTTGGTCCGAGAGTGCATTAGTGCTGGTGGTGGAGGAGGAGGAGAAGCAGATGGCCAGCGGCCCCAAGATACACTCTTCCGCGAGGTCTGCTACGGCAACAACGTCACCCTGCTCTTTCGGCTCTGCTTGCACCTGAACGGCTTCTACGGGTCTAGCACGTTATGGGAAGCCATCGCCAGCGGCTTCTCCACAACACCCGAGGCCGTCGAGAACATGGTCCGGGTATTTAGCCGTGCGCGCAGTGCCTGGCTCGGACAGCACGGCTCTGGTTTCTACTCAGGGGCCACCAAGGCCGCCGACGCCTGGATCGACTTCGTCGAGACGCGAGGAGGTGCCTCGCGCCCGCCCAGAGGAGGTCTCGCGGCGGCTCTCCACAGGATGGAGAGCTACCTCGAGAACGCTGCCGGCAAGTTTGTGCAGACGGACTCGGCCGCCTTACTCGACCGCCTAGGCTCGCGTCCTCTAGTCTCTTCCTGGCGGCCCTCGCGCAAGAGGTCGAGGTCTCCACAGGGCAGTCGGGACCCCGAAGTGCCGGGCGCAAAACGTATGTCCGTGCACGTGCCCACGCCCGGCCCTGGCAGCTCTCATCGGCGGGAGCCATCTTCTGCTGGTGGTGCTGCGGCAGTGGCCCTCGATGTCGTGTCAGCTTCGCACATCGGGCCTGAGGTCGATGCCGCGAGGCAGGCAGGTCAGGCACCAGGCAAGGTCCACAACATTTCCAAGACGCAGGATGTTCATCCTTCGTCGAGCGGCTGCGGCGACACCCCTTCCGTAGAGGCCACGTATAGGATTCGCGGTTGGGCCAGCCAGGATGAGACCCCTGCGCCGTCTGCCGGAGAGTCCCTACAGAAGAAGGAAGAGGAGGTGGTGGCGAGACTTCGGCAGCGGATCGAGCAGCTCGAGAAGGAGAATGCTGCGCTGCAGAAGGCCGAGGCGCCCGAAAAGGCTGCTGCGAGCACAGATATCTTGCAAAAGCTGACCCTGTTCGAGAAGAGGCTCGCAGAGACAGAAGCCCAGAGGACAAAGGATGCAGAGAATGCACGGGCCATGATTGCGTCCCTAGAGACGAAGCTGTCCGCGGTAGTTGCTGACGCGGGGGCTGTGCAGGGGTTACTGGCCAAGGTTGGGTCTCTCGAGGCCAGTCTGGCTCTTCTACAAACTGCCCCGCCGGCCGGGGCCAGATCCCGCTCAACAGGACCGAGGCTGTACGAAGGAGAAGATCATCTACGCGGGCTGGAAGCAAGGGTGGCAGCTCTCGAGCACGGGGTGAGGCCACCAGGCCCAGCGGAACAAGGGGAAAAGAGTGACGGGGCCGAGCCAGCCATCGCACTGGTGGAACAGCGCCTCGCCATGCTCGAGGGCACATTATACGCGTCTACAGCCCAGAATACCACCTCCACGAGCAATATCATGGACCGCCTCACCGCGCTCGAGACACAGGGCCCGAGATTTGTCAAGACGACGTTCGAAGCGCCCCAGACGCCCAAGAGCCCGTCCCCATCACACGACGCCACGATCCAGCGCAACATGGAGAACATGCTCAACAAGAAGATCCAGAGCCTCCCCACGATGGCCTCCATATCTGAGAAGGTCTTTCAGATCGAGACGAACCTCAGAGAAATGTTCACCCCGTACCAGAGGGACACCAACGCGCGCTTGGACACGGCGGAGAGGGAGATTGACGCGTCCAAGGTCCGAATCAAGGAGCTCAACAAGCAGCTGAACCAAAACACGAACGACCTAGACAAGCGGACCAGTACCATCAAGACGCTGGAAGGCGTCGTTGCGGCACTGTCCAAGAGGCTCAACAACAACAACAACAACAACAACAACACCACCACCACCAGCAGCGGCGGTGGTCGTGTCGCATCACGCCCAGATGGTGACGAGCTGGAGATCCTGAGACAAGCGATCAATGAGGAGGAGAGGAAGGGCGAGGCGGCCGCTGCAGAGACGGCCTTGCTGAGGGACCGTATCAATGGGATCGCCACAGACTTGGCAGATCTGCTGGTGAATCTTCAGCCGGATCTCATATGATCTATGGTGTGCGACAGCGACAAACATTGCCTGCCTGCAACATTTCTTCTTTTTTTCTTTTTCTTTTTCTTTCTTCTTCTCTTTAGTAATGTCAGCACTCGGATGAATACGTTTCTGCCGAGCTCACCCAGGCTTTGGTTTGCCTTGCTTTACTGGAAAGCAAAAGGTCATGAGTCGACGGACTAAGACGGCGAAACTCGCTGTTCCGTATAAGTCCGGAGTCAGGGGTGCCAACAGATGACCTGGGATCTCGGTGTCACGCTGTGCCAATCGATCTACTACGAATACGAACGAAACAGGCCACTCATTCTCTGCGGATCACATACACATCTACAGAGAACATAACATTGGGCCAGTGGGCGTCCCTCTGGAAGGGAAAATGGAATATACACACTATGGAACAGGTCTTTGGGCGCCTCAATGAAGCGCCCCTCACAGCAAAGAAGGCCGAAACAGGCATAAGGGGAAGTAGATGGTCAAGAGATGGGATTGGAAATCTTTCCTCTATTGAAAGAAAAAAGAAGAGAGAGAGAGAGAGAGAAAGTATAGTCTGAAACAGAATACACTCGGGGAGCCCTAGGCTCCGACGTCTGGGAGACTCTAGCAATCACAAGAAAAATGTACCAAGCACACGGCAACTCGCTTTTCTGTTAACCTGGGAGTCGTGCGTGGCCGAGGCACCCGAATTCACCGAATTCACCGAATCCTCCGAATCTTCCGTGTTGCTCGGCTGACAACGCTTTGGGGTCGGGGCCTTCGCCCTGGCCAGCCTCCCCGGGAGATAAACAATACTGATCATCCTGGAGACCAGGCAGGATGGCTCCAGAATCTATAAAGTTGTCGCCTCCGTCCTTGATCTGGCCCTCTCACCTCGACGTTTTCATCCACTCTTCACCAACCTTTCTAGAACCCCTCACATAAGAAGAAGAAGAAGAAGAAGAAGACGAACGGCATCAGTATCAGAACATACACACATACATACACCACAAATAAAGATGGCCCACAACACCAACACCAACACCAACACATCCGCAGCCGCCCAACCTAGGATCGCCATAGCAGGCGGCGGCCCCGGTGCCCTCACCCTCGGCGTCCTCCTCCACCAGCGCAACATCCCCTTCACCATCTACGAGCTCCGCCCCCGCCCCACCGAGGCCCAGCTCGACGAGCCCTCTGGCTCCCTCGACCTGCACGATGGGTCCGGCCTAGACGCCATCCGCGCCTGTGGCCTCTTTGAACAATTCCTGCCCTACACCACAGACTGCGAGGACAGCACGATCGTCACAGACATGAGCGGTACGGTGGTGCACTCTGACTCGCCCCGCTCGATGGAGGAGAAGTCGTGGCGGCCTGAGATTGCGCGGAACAACATCACGCGCCTGCTGCTGGGGGCGCTGCCTGAGGGGTGCGTACGGTGGGGGACCAAGGTCGTAAGGGTGGAGAGCGCGCCCGTGGACGCCACGACAGCCGAGGAGGGCCAGGGCGTTCTGCTGACGACGCAGAAGAGACGCACGGCGGGCGAGAGGAACGGACAGGAAGGGGCGGAGACAAACGAAGAACAGGAAGAGGCCACGCCCACGACGGAGCGATACGACCTCGTCATCGGCGCAGACGGCGCGTGGTCCAAGGTGCGCCCCCTGCTGAGCCAGGCCAAGGTCGAGCTCAGCGGCGTGCAGTGGTTCCCCCTCGTCATCCCGTCCCTCAGCAGCCGGTTCCCCCAGTGGTCCGAGTACGTCGGGCACGGCATGTTCCTCTGCCTCGGCAACCGCCACGTGGTCTGCTCTGTGCGCGGCGTGCGCGACTGCGCGTACGTGGTGCTAATGATCAACGCGGCGCGCGCCGGCCAGGAAACGGCCCAGGCCCTAGGGACCATCCCGCTGGCCGAGGCAAAACACCGCATCCTCAGCGACGAGACGCTGTTCGCGGCGCACGGCGACAAGATCAAGGACTTCCTCGGCCTCGCCTTTGACGAGCAGATCAGCGCCCAGGGCGAGCAGGGCCGGCTCCAGCCCGCGCAGCTGGTGGCCCTGCCCCAAGACCACCGCTGGGACCACCGGCCCAACGCCACGCTGATCGGCGACGCGGGCCACGTCATGCTGCCGTCGGGCGAGGGCGTCAACCTGGCCATGCTGGACGCGCTCGACGTGTCGCGGGTGGTGGGGGAGGCGTGGGCGGCGACGGGCGGGAGGAGAAGCGGGTTCCAGGCGGCGCTGAGCCCGCTGCTGAAGAAGTGTGAGGAGGTGATGCACGCGCGGGCGCACAAGGAGGCGGCGGAGTCGGTGGCTATGAACAGAGTGATGCTGGGGCCGGATGGGGCGAAGGGGATGGTTGCGTTTATGGAACAGATGATGGCTCGTATGCAGGAAGCCGGTGCAGGTGGGCCTTAGAGGGTGGGAAATAAGGGGGAAGGGAATAATTCTTGTTTTTCTCTCTCTCTTCTTTCAGGGCTTTTTTTTTTTTTTTTTTTTTTTTTTTTTTTTTTTTTTTGTAAGATTTTTTTTGAAGATACTTTCTATCAAAAACATTTTTTTTTTTTATTTTCACACCTTTTTA
>JACWST010000297.1:0-33343 GCA_014850475.1 Cryphonectria naterciae
GGGGGGAAGGAGGGGGGGGGGGGGGGGGGGGGGGGGGGGGGGGGGGGGGGGGGGGGGGGGGGGGGGGGGGGGGCGGGGGGGGGGGGGGGGGGGGGGGGGGGGGGGGGGGGGGGGGGGGGGAAGGGTGTCCCTACCCTAGAGGGAGGAGAGGGGAGGAAAGAGGTTTAGGTCCGGCTCAGGCAGCCGAGGTGCCCAACGTTGATTACCACCATCACTAAGGCACTATGGAATAGGGCAGTCTTGGGTCACTTTCAGGGCACCGTTGGTTGCCACGGTGATGTTTTCCTTATCAGTAATCCCCCACCCTCCCCTTTCAGATGATAAGGCAACGCAAGTCGATGCTGGGTACGAGTGGCTGGTTTACCATCATTACTTCACATACACACACATACACACACTACATGGTACATTCTAGTACTGCTTAGGACTATGGTCCTGCTCGTCCCAACCCTTGCTCAACTTAACCTGCTCAGCCAGGTGGAGCCTCAAGATACCGAGTCCATGGACTTCTCCGTAGGGACCAAAAAAAAGAGAAGCACAAGAGAGAGAGAGAGAGAGAGAGAAAAGAGAGGCTACTAGTATGTATGTGTACCCCACGCCTGTTCCTGCGGCTGGGATCTCACAGGCCACCTTGGGCCCACCGCCACGGCCTCTCGACCTTGAATCGGCTCGCCTCTTGGAACACTTTTGCTGTCTACGACCTCTACGAGCGATTTGATTTGATCTCCCTTCCAATCCCCGATCCTCACGGGGCCGAGCCGGTCTGTAACGATTCCCTGACTCTGACCTCATCGTGCTCCCCTTCTTCCGCTTTTTTTTGGTTTGTTGTGTCTGTCTGTTGGCGACGGGCTGGCTCTTCCTCTTCTTCTTCTCCTCCTCCTCTATATGCTAAAGATCTGTCAATTAATTAATCTGCCGACCGGTTGATC
Source organism: Cryphonectria naterciae (assembly GCA_014850475.1). Lineage (NCBI taxonomy): Eukaryota > Fungi > Ascomycota > Sordariomycetes > Diaporthales > Cryphonectriaceae > Cryphonectria > Cryphonectria naterciae. The sequence goes on from JACWST010000297.1 coordinate 930, forward strand.
CGTTATGAGATCAACATCTTGTCACGATGGGCCTTTTCTTTTTTTTCCCTCCAGGAACATGATCTCATATGGGGAATTTGCCGAGAAGTTCCATTCGATTAGGCGCGTCCTGTTGACGATCCCACACCTTTTTTTTTCTCCTTCGCTCTTCCCAGCCACCCAAAAATTACCAGCCTTGCCAGCCCACCGCGCGACCCGGATGAGGGATGGTGTACCACCACTACTGTTAGATGGTTGGATGGGGTGAGAAGGGGGGGGGGGCAAAGAATCCACACCATCACCGCTATTCACATGTTGTTTGTGTTCTTGTCGTATTATTTATTTATTTAGTTCTTTTTATTTATTTTTCTGATTTTGTTCTCGTGGCTGCGCGTCTATGGATTGATGGTACTTACTTTGATCTCATCAAATCAGGGTTGGGAACCCGTAAACAGGCCTTCTCTACCTACTTTATGGAGCCACGTCCCATTTAATTCCTTGCTACTGGTACTTGGTCACTGTACATAGTTACATACGTACATACGTATGTACTCCATCGCCCGCGACCGCTTCTACCGCGTCAAATCCCAGGCTGACGCCGTCCAAGGGTGGACCTGGGAACTGGGCCTGGGGCTACTGGCCTGTGGGGACCAGCCACACAAGGGTGTGTCATCAGCCTCACAGACCACCACCATCGTGCCTGCTGTCATTTTGAAACCACACCAGCTCATTTTCTCGTCAGACATTTTCTCTGCTGTGTCGTGAGAAGGCAAGAACCGGCTTCATTATTTGGTTGCTATGTACTTTCAAATCCAATATAGGGGTAATTTCTCACTCGTCACGAGTCCCAGGTTGGAGGTATCTTTATGCATCCTCCTCCTCCTCCTCCTTCACTCCTCTATTTTTTTTTCGGTCCACTTCTTTCCCTACAGCTTGCCATTGACAAAAGACTCGGCCTGGGAACCATATTCGCTCGCGTAGCCCTGGTGAACAGCAGCATTGTTCCCATTACAGCAGTAAGGATCGGCTGAATCGCAGTACGACTGGATCCTGTCGTTGTAACTGCCACAAGAGCCAGAGCGCTGGTCAAACCCGCCCGACGTGCAAGTGCCGACGTTGTAGGGGGCGCCGGCCTTGAACCGCGGATCGCCCATGAAGATGGCAGCCTTGATGTTGTACGAGGCGATGGAGCCACCGCTGCCCGTGGCGCCGCAGAGAGCCGCGTCGAAGATCTCAGCACCCTTTTAATGCCCGTGTCAGCTCCTCTTCTCTCTCCTTGTATTTCAAGACTTGGGCGAGGGGGACAAGGTTCTGGGGCATGGCAATTGTCCAACAAACCAACGCACCTGGGAATAGCCAACAAGAACAAGCTCCGTGTTGGGGCACTGCTGCGCATAATTGCTCACGGCAGTCACAACAGCGCTGGTGCCCTGCGACACAGAGTCGGCATAGCTGATGCCACCGCACGATGACTGACCGCCGCACGCCGGGTACGAGATGGCCTCCGAGGTCGCACCCGAGTGTGCCGCCACGATGGCGCTGACCACGGATGCCGCTGTGCCGTAGCCTGGGCTGGCTGTCGTCTCGCGCGCCCCGAACACGTGCACGCCAGGACAGCTCTGGCGCTTTCCTCCTGCCGCCGCCGCGGTGTTGTCGACTGGGGAGGCGAGGGCCCCGGTAGTGAGGAGGAGGGTGAGGGTGAGGGTGAGGATGGTGGCTTTGCTGAACATATCTACAGATTCGGAGAAATATACAAGGGGTATGTGATTGTTTTGGAAGTATAGGGAGGGATGAATGTGAGATTGTGTCGGTGGACTCTGAGGCCGCCTGAGCAGCAGTGATCACGAGCAGACCACCTCGATATACTTATCAACTTCGTCAGGAGCCCGCGACGCCATTCATCATCCCATGCTCGTCTTCCAGTCCAGAGGAGGGAGGCGAAATTCGGTCGACCGGACCACACCAGGAAGCGGGTTAGGATGTTTGAAGTTGATTTCGGTCAGCCATATTCACCCGTGATGAGAGAGAGTCCGGCTCATTCATGGCTGCAAAATGAAAAGGGCTCCGGCTCCTTGGCACATGAACCACGGGTCAACCTCCTGGACAGGCAGTGTTTCCAATGCATGCATAGTAGTCTATGCTAGAAACAAAACATATTGCTTTTGATAATCAATGGGGGAGCCGCCAGCGCCAACGATGATCGCCCTGCCATCCCTGGTACGGTCAGAGCTTAACAGGATAATCCGAAGATCTAGTCCCTGTCTTTCTGAAACCATTCACATACCAAAAAGTCAATGAGTGATGCAGGTCTTCTGGACGTCTTGGAGCGTGTCTCTTCGAACAAGATTTTCCACCGGACGACCTGTGAAGGACCTGCAGCCGAGTCAAGACTGCAGCACACAAACAGGTCTATAGAACACTGAAATAATTCTTGGCCAGCATATATATTGCTGATGTCTGGATGAGTTATGCCAAGTCTCCTGTGTGAGTACAGCCCAGGTTTTCATATACGCAAGAGCAGAGAGATCTGCGTCGAATTCCAACCGGCCGGAGCAAAGGAGACAAAACCACACAAGACAGGCAGGCTAACAGGCCTGTCGCCCTCACGAGACTTCTCATACTCGTCTTTTTTCTTGTTTCCTAAAAGACCTGCTCGACTGGGGAAAACCCGAATAGCTGGGTCGTATCACGCATAGGCTAATCTCAAATCTCTTCCCGATCATGCTCGACACAGTAGCAATTCCACTCTTTTTTTCCCCGTACGCACGTGGACATCCTGGTCTCGCATCTCTCTCCCCTCCCCTCTTCTCTTCCCCAGATTCCATGCGTCCGTTCAATGGCAACAACTGACGTAAAGAATCCTATATACTCCCATGGAGTTTCTCGTGATGGCTAGACCTCGCCAGGTGTTTTACCCGTACCGGATTTTGGACGCCGGTGACAATATGGATATATGAAACCTCGAGTAAATTTGTTCTGTTCGTGCCAAGCCACAATCACCCAGACTTCGGAACCAAGACTCCAGAGCGAGCCCTGCCTTCATTTACATCAAACAGCCGCCCTTTCTTTCTCCTTTTTTTTCTTCTCTTTTTTTCCCACCCGGTCCTGTTTTTGATTTTCTTTTACATAATGGTGATGTGCCATTGTAAAAGTGAATGCAACCTTGAAGTTACATGGGTGCCCCCAGACCAAACAAGCATGCAATCACTTTTACCCGGACTCGTCTCGCTGCAGCTCACATGAGCCCCTCCCCCCCTTCTCCCCCTTCTCCCCCTTTAACCTCTAGCTAAACTATGTTTCCCGCAAGTAAATAAGCTTAAAGCGGGAATACAGCGTCACATTTGGTCTGGAGCAGGGGGTGGCGTAAAGGAGAGGATGGCCGCTGGACCGCGCGCTTGCTTGGCTGGAGGCATCATAGTAGGGTATCATGTTAAAAAGACAATGTACTGGCGATGATGACGACTTCTCCTAAGTCCAGGTATAAATTCAGCAACATCTGCTCAGTGCCCCCCCCCCCCGTCTTCAAGGTTGCATTGTAGCCACCCAGTACCGATCCAATCCCTCCTTCCTCTCTTCTCTCCTTCTTCTCTCTAAGAAATCAAGAAACCTCTCATCACCCACCACCATCAGCAGCAGCAGCAGCAGACATGATCGGTATCAAGACTCTCCTCACGGCTTGCCTCGGCGCAGCCACCCTCTCCTCCGCCGCACCCACGGGCCAGAAGCTCGAGGAGCGCAGCGAGGTCATCACGGCCTCGACCACTGGCACGTATGGGGGATACTATTTCTCCAATTACGTCGAGAGTGGCTCTGACTCCCTGACGCTGGGGACTGGGACGTACTCGCTGTCCTGGTCGTCTTCCAACACGGATGTTGTCTCTGGTATTGGCTGGTCGACTGGAAGTGCTCGGTACGTTTGAGGGGGAGAAAAGAGGAAGATGAAGAAGATGAAGAAGAATATAAAGGAAGAACCTTGCAAAGACTGACAATACGATACCCATCCACCTCAGCACCGTCACCTACACCGGCAGCCTCAACGCCGGCGGCGACTCCCTCCTTGCCCTCTACGGCTGGACGACCTCGCCTCTCGTCGAGTATTGTAAGTAACACTTCCCAGAGCACAGCGGCAACAGCTTAGTCTACCCCTCCCCCCCCCCCCCAAAAAAACGCCCCCAGATATACCAACACAAAAACCGTACAGACGTGATCGAGACCTACGGAACCTACAACCCCGGGTCCGCAGGAACCCACAAGGGCACCGTCACCTCGGACGGCGCCACCTACGACATCTACGAGGTCGTCCGCAGCAACGCCCCGTCCATCCAGGGCACCCAGACGTTCAACCAGTACTTGAGCATCCGCCAGAGCAAGAGGACGAGCGGGACCATCACCTTTGCGAACCACATTGCTGCGTGGGCCAACGTTGGAATGGTGAGTGTTGTAGCCCCCCCCCCCCCCGGCGGGGATGATGAGTGATCAGAAGATGAAGAGAAAATCAAGAGAAACAAAGAAAAAAACTGATGATGGATTCTTGTAGACTCTTGGCACATACAATTACCAGATCATGGCTACTGAGGGATACGAGAGCACTGGTACCTCCAGCGTCACAATTTCTTGAGCATAGTAAGGTCATGACATGCACCATAATTTGGTCTCAGTCAGGCGATGTGAGTATGCCAGGGAATATATTGAACAGCCAGCATCCATAGACATACATGGCTAGAAAAATGTAAATAAGAAAAGAGGTCCAACTTTCCCAGGCGCCTTGATAACGTTCGTTTCCCCCCAAAAATTTTAGGTTTCATGATTATTTCATCGCCTATTAGACATCTCATGCCCAACGCTTTGTCTAGAGATCGTGTTATAAATCCAAGGATTCTCATGATCCGCTGCTTCCTGCCTCCGCCTGCTGCGCACTCCCGCCAGCATCTGCCGTGCTGTTCAAGGGTGACGAGTTGCTCCTCTTGCTCGCCATCGCCCTCTGCCACTCTGGAATCTTGACAGCAGCCGCCGTGATGCCGGTGCTGAAAGGCGACGCGCGCCCATTGCTCGCGCCCGGATCTTGGTATGGGGAGGGGGAGGGTGCCCCGTTGGTCGGCTTCGCGGCCTTGTCCGCGGCAGCGAGGTCATCGGTCGTTCCATTGCTACCGCTGTCGTGTCCAGGAGCGGTAATCGGTGTGGAGGCAGGTGCAGGCGCGGGTGGTGACATGGCGGCCCGGGCCCCGTAGTTGTTAACGGCACCGGAGGAGGCCCCGCTGGCCATCCGCTGGCTGATGATGGTCTTCAGACTCTTGAGCTCGGCGTTGACCTCCTGCAGCCTGGTGTCGGTCAGGCTCTTCTGGGCGTCCAGGGCCTTGGGGATCGAGTCCTTGATGTTCGAGACGTCGTCCCGGACCCGCTGTGTCTCGTCCTCCCTCCTCCTGCTGGCGGACTTGAGGTCGTTGATGACCGTCTCCAGCTCTGCCAGCGCGCTGTCCAGCTTCTCTGTCCTCTGCTGCTCTGCGCTCTTCAGGGCTTCTGTGTCCTTGGATAGCTGGTCCACCAGGGTGAAGGCCTTCTCGAACTGCTCGTCAATGGACTTCTTGTCGGCCTCGAGCCGCTCGGGGGTGGGTGGCGCGACCAGAGGGTAGACGTAGCGCTATTGTCTAGTCAGCATGCTTTTGGCTCTCATCGTGATCATCAGCACCGGAAGTTGAAAAGGTTTATATACCTTTCCCAGTGTGTACAGGCCGTACCCAACACCTCCCACTACGGTGGCCATGATGAACCAGTCCCGCCAGTCCCTCCTGGGCACCTCTGGAGGCGGGGGTTGCCAGCCATAGGGCGGATACCCTCCTCCATAGTATGCTGGTGGTTGTCCCGGTATGGGGCCAGCTGGCGGTGCTGCTGCGTAGGTTGTCACAGGTGCGACATCGCCGGCAGCTCTGGCCAGGGAAGCCTGGATCTCTTCTTCGGTCAGGTTCTTCGCCTTGAGAAATGCTATCCTGTTCTCGACAGGCGATGCCGCGACGCTAGGATCCTGCAGAACTGTATACCAGGGAGGTGCGAGTTCAAAGAGTCAGCTATGGAGGTGGAAGAAGGGGAGAAACACATTTTGCTCGTGGGTTCGGTGGTGTATGGAGACCTACACTGGGCCTGCGTGACGTCGTTAGCAAGATTGGCCAAATGGGCTCTTGGAGTTTGTCTCTTGGACTTACCGCAGAGGCCACAAGCTCCTCGCGAATGGGCATGCTGGGCAGTCTGTTCAGGTCTGCTGCATGGCGATGGGAATGTTAGGAGGACTAGGCGTGTACGGTGAGCCGTAGCAGTTGGGAAGAATATGGGTTTGTCGATGGATGGAATGAATGACCTTTGCTTGTGATGAGCCGTGATCCACCTACTGTACCGATGGATTGCTTTGGACCAGAGCCTAGAGCCGAGGTTCACTCAGCGGCTGTTCCCCCAGGCCCCCCCCCCCCCGATCCGCAAATACCCCTGCGGCAAGTAAAATGAAAAGAAAAAAAGGTTTAGGCTTAGCGCACTACAGAGCTACTTAGTCCCCCCACCCCAGCATGTCCACCTCACGTCTCAGTGGAGAGCAGCTCTGCGACCCAGCGCTGATTGGCTGCATCGAGTCTTGTTTACTCCCTCCACAGCAACGGGCGATTTACTCGGGCAGCAGCGCAGCACCTTTCAAACCAAACCCGTTTCCTCATCACGACCTACACGCGAGACTGGCCACGAGAAAACCTCTGCAATTGCTGATCATCGTGGTCGCCGACCTTGCTTGATATTCCTCATCTTATTTTCGATTACTTTAACCGCCCAAGAGGGCCACCATCTCAGAAACAATGTCGCAAGACACGGGCTTGTGGAGTGTAAGGCGGCCAAGAGAGGTAAGAGAGAGAGAGTGTGTGTGGTGGCACCTCGAGTAGTGCTGGCGTCCTCTGCGCCAGTCTTTGTTCAATCGCGCTCAGCGCCCACCACCTCGACTTGTACAACCCACCCCAATCATTCCACCACACCGTCGCAATTGACAACACATATTACACACAATTAAAATACCTGACGCCAGTCTCATTGCTCTCTTTCTTCTTTTATTATCATTATTAATTTATAGTATACTTGGTGCTAATGTCGTGATTCCCTGCGCAGACCCTCGGAGGCATCAGCTACAACTCGTCCGCCATCCCGCAGCCTCCCTCCGCCATGAAGCGTTCGCACTCCTCGTCCATGGGCGGCGCGGGCGCCCCCTACTCCTCGAGCCATACTCGCTCCGTCTCGGGATCTAGGCAGTCCCTGGCGATGTCGAGGCCGCCGCAGCCCATGTTCACCCGCTCCTCCTTCGGCGGCAACCTCGCAGCAGACATGGCCGGCCCGTCCTCCATCAAGCGCATGTCCTACCAGCCCAACAGCACATCCACGCTCAAGTCGTCCTACACCCCCGGCAGCATGCCCGGCCGCATATCCACAGACAGCGAGCGCAGGAGCAGTGTCTACCGCGCGCGCACCTCGACCCACGCCCACATGGGCGGCCACCAGAGCTTTTTCCAGCAGGCTCCCCAGCCCGCCGGCGTGCCTCGTGACCCGCGGCCCCTCAAGGACCGCGCCTACCAGGCCAGGATAGGGCAGGAGCTGCTGGACTACCTGGCCCAGAACAACTTCGAGCTGGAGATGAAGCACGTCCTCTCGCAGAACGTGATCAAGTCGCCGACCCAGAAGGACTTCAACTACATGTTCCAGTGGCTCTACCACCGCATCGACCCCAGCTATCGCTTCCTCAAGAACATCGACCAGGAGGTCCCGCCCCTGCTGAAGCAGCTCCGCTACCCGTACGAGAAGGGCATCACCAAGAGCCAGATCGCCGCCGTCGGCGGCCAGAACTGGTACATGTTCCTGGGCGTCCTGCACTGGATGATGCAGCTGGCCCAGATGCTCGAGGCATACTCGCTCAACCGCTACGAGGACGCCTGCCTCGAGGCCGGTGTCGATGTCATCGGGGACCACATCACGTTCGACTTTTTGGGCCGGGCATACGACGACTGGCTCAGCATGCCCGAGGACTCGAGCGAGGAGGACGCCAAGAGGGCGCTGGCACCTCACGTGGAGCACATGGCGGAGCAGTTCGAAGCGTCCAACGGCAAGTATCACCAGGAGCTGCAGATGCTGGAGGCCGAAAACGCGCGGCTGCTGCAGGAGATCGAGGACCTGGAGAAGATGACGCCGGACCCGGCGGTGCTCGACAACCATCACCAGATCATGGAGGAGGACAGGGTCAAGTTTGAAGAATACAACACCCTGGCGGTGCAGAGGTCGGAGAAGTACGAGAGCAGGATACAGGTGCTGCTGGAGGAGCTGGAGAAGATGTCGCAGGAGCTGCACGAGGCCGAGGAGGAGCGGCGGGGCCTGCAGAAGGTAGTTGACGACCAGGGGATCAGCATGGCGGATATCGACCGCATGACCTCGGAGCGCGAGCGGCTACAGAAAGGCATCGAGTCCGCGGGCCAGCGGCTGGACGAGGTCAAGAAGAAGGTGGCGGACAAGGAGGCGGAGGCCAGCAGGAAGCTCGACGACCTCGAGCGCATGGTCGACCGGTACAACACGCTGGCGTACCAGATCGGCCTGATGCCGGCGACCGCGGCCAACGCCAAGGGCAAGGACTACGAGCTGCGGGTGACGGTCAACGAGGGCCCCAACTTCACGGGCTCGCAGCTCAAGGGCTCCTACGCGGACGGCTTCGAGAACGAGCGGCTGCTGGCCGACCCCCACACGGGCTACCAGCCGGCGCACATCCTGAACCTAGACCTGCGGGGCCAGGTTAAGAACGCCTTCGCAGCGCTGCGCAAGGAGATCTCGGAGCGCCGCAGCGCGTCTATGGACACCATGATGAAGGACTACGAGCTGCTGGACAACATCAAGGAGGCCATGGAGGACAAGCGCAACGAGGTCGAGGCCCTGGAGCACCGTGTGCGCGCGGCCGAGGAGGAGCACGAAAAGACCAAGGAGGTCACCACGGCGCAGCGCATGGCGTCGGACGCGCAGATCGAGAAGATGGAGAAGGAGCTTGCCAAGATGCGGGCGAGCCTCAGCGAGAGCGTGCAGCTGATGGAGCAAAGAGAGATGAACGTGAACATCGAGTGAGTCCGCCCTTTGGATGAGATGAATGTATTGTTGCGTGTAGGGGGAAGAGAGGGGTGGTTGATGGTGCTAATACTTCTTGACCAGGTACGAGCAGCTGACGATCCGGGCGAATGCGCTCCGGGAGGAGCTGCACACCGAGATCATGCGCATGCTGAACGACACCATCAAGTTCAAGATGCACGTCCAGAAGAGCCTTGAGGACTACGAGGGCTTCGTCGCTGATGAGCTGGAGAAGGAGCTCGCGACCGAGGAGTCAGCCGGCGATGCGGCGATGGACGAGGACTGATTCGGTTTCGAATCATTCTGCACTGCTGTCTTTTTTCTTTCTTTCTTCTTTCTCTTTCTTCCAGATTTGTGTTTTCTCTTGTCGATTTCTTGTCCATACCAGAGCATGAGCAGACGGTGTTGGGTGGTGTCACGGAGTACCGAGGGCTCCAACTTGTTGTTCACACGGAAGGGGGAAGGGGGAAAACCATTGGATTGATTCAGGTCGAATTGATGTGATAATACCACGCACATCTCCTCCAACAGGAGGCTTTCTGTATGGATATTGGCGGACTAATCCTGTCCCTTTTTTGCTCTCTCTCTCTCTCGATGATGATGATGACGATAATGATGATGGTAGCAATGAGAGATTCTCAAGACAAGTGTTTTTTCTTCTTTTTTATCTGGTCTAAGCAGCAAGGTTACTTCTTTCTGTGTGCTGTGCTGTGACATGGTCGACCCCGAGCAGTTGGTAAGGTGCTGACCACCCGCTGCCAAACGCTGTGCTACAGTAGCTTCAGACGCTGTGACTTGCCCTGGGCCCCACTAACCAGAGATAAGAGATGACGCTGCGAGATGCTGGGCCCGCGGGGTACTTCTCGACTCTCAAAATCAACAACCACCACCACCCCATCATCACCACCTTCAATCCTCTACGAAGGCCCTACGTCGACCTCTTTGTCTTTTCCTTCTTTTGTTTTTCCCCCTTCTTTCTTTCCTTCCTTTTCTTCCTTCGCATATCCCTTCACGATGTCGACAACAACCACCCCACCCCACCAACAACAACCCCCCTTCACCTTCCCCCGCGAGTACTACTTCCCAGCCTTCTACACCCGCCAGACCAACCTCAACACCCTCCACGCCCAGCTCGTCAAGTGGTCCTCCCTCATCCTCTCCTACTGCCGCCACTACCGCATCTTCAAGCTCCCGCTCTCCGTCACGACGACGACGACGACCTCCTCCTCCGCAACCACCGACGGAGCACCCTCCCCAAACACCGACGAGCTCTTCCACAACCGCCGCCTCAATCGCCGCCTCGCCCTCTCCGACATCCGCGAGGTCATCGACTTCATGCGCAGGGACGGGAGGGCCGAGTACGTCTCCCCTTCTTCGTCTTCCGACGGGGCAGGAGGAGGAGATGGCGGCGGCGGCGGCGATCTCGTCTGGGTCTACTGGCGCACGCCCGAGGAGTGGGCGGCGCTGGTGGAAGGGTGGGTGGAGGAGACGGGGCAAAAGGGGACTGTGTTGACGCTGTATGAGCTGACGCAGGGGGACGCTACTATAGGCACCGGTAAGGAGAACAAGAGGAAGAAGAACAAGAAGAAAAGAGAATGGCCGTTTCTTTTCCCTTATTATTTTTTGGGGTGAGGGAACGCACAGTTGTTTCGAGTGACTAGACTAACAAAAAGACATGCAACCATAGAATTCCACGGCCTCGACCAAGATCTCCTGCAGAAAGCCTTGAACGTGCTTGTGAAGAGAGGGAAAGCGCAGATCTTTGGACAGGAGGATTCGCAAGGCGTCAAATTCTTCTGAATCATCCATCTCTATCTGCATCCGCATGTGGGAAAACCACCCCAATTTTCGATACAAGAAAAACAACTGGGTATGAATTTACAATTGGAAAGAAAAAAAATCAACGCCACAGCTATGGTACTAAAAGATTCACCGACCTAGGTATTTATCCAGGCCTTGGTGTGATCGCAACAAGATGCACGCACGGCATAATCAAGAGGCAGGAAGATAAATACCCTCAAAGTAGTGTATCTATCGCCCGTGTCGTTCCTTAAAGACACCCACATCTGCCGAGACGATCTCCACGAACCGCAAGACGTACTACAGTGGTACGCACAGGGGACGCACACATACACACACACACACACGCACGCACGCACGCACCACTCCCCACGACAGCATCCTCATGGCTTGCCCTTGTAGAAGTTCTCAGCCAGATACTTCTCCTCAAAAGCCAGCTCCTGGTTCATGGCGACCCAGAGCAGCCAGTCCACACACACAATCCTTGGCTCCATGTTGCCATCCCTGGCCATCTTCTCGAACCTCGGCCACAGGTTCCGCTCCGCCTTGCTGTTAGTTGTCACCAGGTACACAGGCTCCGGGCCCTGGCTATCCTCCTCTGGAGGCGTGACCTTGATGGTCGATGTGCGGCCGTTGTACGTCTTGAAGATGGCACCGTTGGCCTCGGCGATGGGCTGGTAGCTCTCAGGCCCGCTCTTGATCGAGGTAGTGCAGTATATCGGGACACCCCACATCAGCCGACCTTTGTTCTGGCGCGCCCGCTTGATCGACTTCTCTAGGTTGACGCCGAGCGACTTCTCCCTTTCCTTGTCCTTGAGCTTGTAGCGCTCGACGTGCTGGCGCTCGCCCCGCTCGAGGCAGTCGTCGATGAAGGTGGAGCTGATCACCTCTGGCCCCTGGGCCAGTGTGCGGACGAATTTCACAGTGCGGAGCAATTGCGGTGCGGCCAGGTAGTCACATTGTGCCGACTCCTGCACAATCTGGATGCCCATGGCGCGCAGTTTTCGCTGTCATCTTTCGTTAGCCAAAGAATGATAGAAGATAGAAAAGAAGAATAGAGGAGAAGAAATAAGCGCCTTCGAATCGGACATCGAATTGGAGACTAACCTTATCTGCGTCTTCCTTCTTTGTATTGTCATTCCACCTCTTGTAGCCGGTCAGAACGATGCGCATGTCCACTGGAGGCAGAGATGACTTCTGTCGCTTGGCTGGCCGCTGTTCTTCCGCATCATCATCTTCTTCTTCTCCCTCTTCCGCGCGCTCGTGCGTGGGACTCCTGGACCGGCCCTTCTCCTGGGCCTTCTTCTCCCGTTCCTTGTCCCGCTCCTGCTCGATGCGGTCCGCCGCTCGCTTGCCGCCAAAAGGCGTGTTGCCGGTCGACTTCCTCTTTCGTTCCTTTTCGTACAACGCAATGTCAGGTGCCAGATCCTGCAGCTTGCTTAGCGCTGAGGCCTTGGCGCTGCGACTACCACTCGAGTAGACCGATGAGGAGTCGTTCTCCTTGCCGGTGCGCAGGTGTCGCGTGCGAACGGGCGTGGTAGAAACCGGTTGTGCGTTTGCCTTGGGCGGTGCCGGGACGCCAAATTTTCGAGCTGTCTTGTCCGCATACTCTGCCTCGTCATCCTTCATGATGTCGAACTCGGGATGTTTCTGTCGTCCGACCACCACGCCAGCCCCGGGGCCATGCTTTCGCGCATTGTCCTGGACCATATTCTTGACCGTCCTCTTGCGACGTGCCGCGGTGTCCAAGTCGTCATCTCCGCCGGGGTAGTACACGGCATGAAGTCGCGACTCGTCAAACCAGGTCTGGCCGATAACCTCGCTCAGATTCGTCCGCGGCGGGAATTGCGAATACCGAGGGTCCGTCAGTGCTTGCACTTCGCACTTGGCGTAGCTCTCCTCAACCCAGAGGTGATTCACCATGGGGATATTCCAGTCCCCAGCGGCATCACACTTGTCACCGGCCCTGCGCGCGGTGATGAGGTGTGTGTTATCCTGTCTCATGGCCCCTGTGACATCGGCCCCTGCAGCGCTGAGCAGGTTCATCAGGTACGTGCGCGCTTCACCGCCGTAGTTGGAGATGGTGATGCGCAGGCCCTTGAACCCGTCCATTCCACCTCGAGGCACAGGGTAGTGCAAGAGGCGGTGCAGAGGGTCTGTCCACTGATTTCTAAAGATGATGTGGTACAGCCAGGCAAGACTACCGACATCCTTGCCATGCTGGGCGGCCCTGATGTATTCGGGCCCGTCACGGAACTGGCACACGAACCAGTCACAATCTTGTGCGCCGTCCACAACGTCTCCTCCTCCGTTTGTGATGAGGTCTTGAAGGGTGCTGCGCAGGCCGTCGCTCAGCTGGAGATCCCAGGACAACGCGACCTTCTTGTTCTCGAAGACGGTCAGCTTCTGTCTGGCGTCGGCTGGTCTGTGTGGTGGTGGTCGGTCGGGTCGGGCCGATGTGGCTCCCTCGAGGTGTTTGTTCTCGGGGATCTCAACGGCATCATCGGGGTTTGCGCGGAGGATCTCGGGATCAGGGAGCAAGTACGGGCCCTCGTCGATTCTCTTTCCAAGGCGGAAGCAGTCATCGAACCTATGACCAAATATGAGAAGCGGTATAGCAAGAGGGGCAGAACGCGTGGTGTTGACTTACCAGTGTGGCAGAACAATCTTGCAGGCCAAGCGCCGGTCCTTTGCCATGCGTGCCATGGGACCGTCGGTCGACAGGGCGCAGATGTGTGTGGTCAGGCGGCCAACATCTTTGGACTGTGTGCCGCCCAAGGCCAGGACCGCACCGATGATGGACTCCTTGTCTGTGACTGGGAGCTCATCGCAGGCCAGTACCACATTGGAGAAGAACAACCGCGGGTCTGGGGAGTATGGACGGATCTGGGCCTGTCGACCCCTCTTGAGCGACGCGTGGATCCAGGCTGGTCTCACGACGGGGACCATCATAGCCATAGCCTCGTCGTACTGGGGGAAGTCGATGGTCTCGGCGATAATGTGTGTACAGGAGGGCACAGGTATAGAACCATCATCACCATCATTCTTCTCAACGATTTCGGCGTCATATTTCCGGACTGTGTCTTTCAACTGCAGCTCTGGATCTCAGCAACAGCAACAAACAACACGAGAGGAAAGCCGAGGATCGTCGACCCACCGTCTTAATCATGGACTCTGAGAGCCTGTCGCTGGGGACAAAATACATGGCGCACTGGTCAAGGAAGCCATTCTCCTTGCCCTTGCCACCCTCTGGCGCGGCCATGATGGATCAAGCCGTCGAGATGTATCTGTCGAGGGAGATCTAGTCTGACGACGCGTCGAGCTGGTGGGGAAAGTGGTTCTTAGCAAGAGGAGAGACGCGGATGAAGACGGAAGAAAACTACAAAATTAATCTTGGCTTTTGGGGAGGGGGGTAAGTTGGTTGGTCTGCAAACAAAAGGAAGGGCAAAGGCTGTAATCGCAAAGGCACAAGCGTACAAAAGGTTGGAGTTGGGCGAATCCATTCAGGTACATAAAGTACGCGCCTAGGAGGAAGAGCGCGTTCTAGCGAATGGGGGGCACCTCCATAGTAGCACAGGCCATGGGACCCTGGGCCAGCGCGTCTGCCTCTCGAAAAGCATGACCTGGGCCCCTCTTCACGGGTAAGGATGATGTAATAGTGTACTGCATATCATATTCAGGTGTGTAAGTCCATATTGAGAAGATATGAAGATACCTTGGCTTACACATCGCCTTCCGTCACTATATGTACCATGAAGTACTTACTGCACAACCCCCCCCCCCCCAAAGGCTGGAATAGCGATGTCGTTTACATCGGCAATTCAATCTCCGGATGACCAGCTCTATTCTTTTTCTCTCTCGTTTATTTCCGGTGCAAAGAAGTCAGCAGGCTCATGTCCGAAACATGTCCTCTCCCCAAGCTCGCAGGTTTGTGCCCAGCCAAGAAACTCGGCCGAGTCATGCCCAATCTGGAAGTGACAAGTCCGATGCAACTATTCTACCTGGAACCACCGCAGATCATGTGCCTCTCTGCCTCATATTTATTCCACTTCTTCTTTTCATGGTAGCGGAGATGTCCATATCCCATGAGGAGGTTTACATGAATCAATCCAGGAATCATTGTCTCTGGTGGAGAGGGTGACATCCATTGCCTACCTCGTTCCATGCTTGGCACCACTTAAATAAGGTCACGCTATATAAATCCTCGGCCTCAATCCAGGGTCCCACCTTCCCTCTCCTCCTCCAAACGCCGACCTCACTTTCCTTGGTACCCATTTATTTTATTTTTATTTTTTCTCAATCATGAGAACATGAAGTTATTCCGTCTCCCAAGCCTCTCTGAATCGCCGTCCTGGCTGGTGCTCTCATTCTTCCAACCCTTGTGACCAAGTCGGGCCAACGTTCAAGCTGCCCTAAGACAGACTCTAAGAGCCGCCGTCCAACATTCCAGCCAAAGGTAGAACATGACCCAGCCACGCACCGTTCTCTCTTCTCCCTCTCTACTCTGGGCTCCTGCACTATTACACTCCCTTTCCAGAACCTCGGATCGTGCTTATAGGGGAAGATTCTTCACATCAGTCCTCGGCGCTACCACACCCTAGCCTCCTTCACGATTGTGTCCCGGCACATGACCGGCCCCCTTCACCATGGCTGCCGAGCTGTTCAGCTGTGGCGCTGGTGGGGTTCGTGTTGGTGTTATAATAAGAGGAGGGGAGGGAGGAGAGAAGTGCTGAGGTCGATGAGATACTCCCGTCCTCTTTTCTCCATTCTCTCTCTCTATCTCTCTCTCTCTCCCCCTCCAAGCTCGTCGTGCTTCCACCAAGATGGCCCTCACCAAGATCAGGGCAAACAACAATATGAGATGGTGTCTGTTGCTGACAGCACTGCAGTTGTTCTTCTCCTCCTCCTGTCAGGGAAGCCCGGTTCCTCACGGTTCAAGTGAGCCTCATAATAGACATCTCCATGTACACAAGAAGGACGACATAGCAATTTCTGCTCCTGTCGATGGAGGAGGTCTGGTCGTGCCGATAGTATCCCCTTCTGTAGTTGTGAGTGCAAATTGATTACCCCCCCCCCCGGGTTGGAGGACGGAACAAGACGAGAAAGGGGGACGACCTACTGACTCACCACGAGCAGGACACTCCCGCCTTCCAGAGCTTGATATCAGGGGTGGCTGTTCCAGTAATCACGGCAGCAGTGCCCACGGGGATTGTCCAGATCCTACCGCAGCCCAGAGTCCGTCCAGATACTGTCGGCCAGATCCACACACAGCTCGAGACTGCGGGACAGGGAAAACAGAACCCTCTGTTGACCAACTGCATCCCCTCTCCCACCACCCTGATCGCAGCAGCCCCGACCATGAACATGAGGTACTCGTCTGGCACTATGGCCGTACCATCCTCCAACATCTTTGAGCCTATTGCAACTGATGCGCCACCGCCCCAGATCGGGCAGAGGAGCGACCATCCGGTTCCCAGGCTGGGGATCCAGCAGGCAGCACCTATCTCCACCAACAAATTCTACCAGAACTTCTTCCTTGGCACACAGGCATCAACAACATTCCTCCATCCATACTCAGTCGCTTGGGCCAAGGGGCAAGGGGTCGCCCAGTCCTGGGGCTTGGCCGTCTCGCACATCGACGCGAACCAGCTCGCCCTGGGACCCGTCAACTCGTACGGGGCCGTCAACTACTTCATCAACCCCATCGGCATCCAGTCGCTCATCCTCTCCGCCGCAGAGCTCGGGGCCAGCACGACGCTCACCAGCGCCAACCTGACAGACATGTCGGCTCTCATCCAGCTCCGGCCTGCTGTCGGAGCCGCACCAGCGGTCGAATTTCCCCTCACCCAGGGCGCAGGTCTCGTGACCGCCGTCTACCACGATGCCACCCCCGTGATCCAGACAGGCGTCTTCTTCCTCAACGTGACCAAGATCAACACACAGCCCCGGCCTGGTGTGACCAAGTACAAGATCGCCCTCAACGACGGCAAGATCTGGTTCCTGTACGCCACCAGCTCGGACGGCTCGCCTCTTGACCTGCAGGTCGTGAACAACGGTCTGATGCGTGCCAACTCCACATTCAGCGGGACGATCCAGGTGGCCAAGGACCCGGATGGCTCGGGCGAGGCGCTGTACGATGCCGCGTCTGGTTCTTATGCAACGGGTGTGACGGTCTCGGGTTCTACGACGAGGTCGGTTGGGACGTACACGTTTACGTTCCAGCGGGCCGGGCTGGGTGGCAATCCTTTGCTCATGTTTGCGCTGCCGCACCATGTGCAGTCTTTTGATGATACGACCAACAATTTTCTGCAGGATGCACTTCAGCTGAAGACGACGACAAAGGGGATTGCGACTGCTGTCACTGCGGATTCCTGGACCATGGTGGAGCACGAACTCCCAGTGCACATGAAGTTTGTGCCATGGACTCCGAGCGCAGGGAATCAGAGATTATTGTCTTCTGCGGCGCAGGCACAGATTCTTGCGGTTGCTCAGTCGGAGCTCAGTCAGGACATGTCGGCGCAGACCAACCTGAATTCCATGTACTACAGTGGCAAGGTAAGCCTCCATTCAAGTCAAGAACGAGAGGGGTGCATCGAAATAAATTGGCGGCTGCTGCTAACACAACGTGTTCAGGCTTTCGCGAAGTTTGCCATGATACTTGTCGTGGCTTACGAAATGCTGAACGAGACTGCTCTTGCCGCCGGCGGTCTGGAGCAGCTCAAGGAGGCCTTTTCACTGTTCACTAATAACAGCCAGATATATCCTCTGGTATATGAGTGTAGGTATAATTCACCTCTCTCCCACCATATATAGAGCACTGACGCTCACTCTTCAGCTGCCTGGGGCGGTGTCGTCTCTTCTGCCACATACGCAACAGGGGATTCAGGGGCAGATTTTGGCAACACATACTATAACGACCATCGTAAGTGCGGCTTATGTTTTTTTGCTCACGCTGGTCATTCCTGACTGGCCACTTGCTCACTCTTCTCGCAGACTTTCACTACGGCTATCATGTACTTACCGCTGCCGTGATCGCCCATCTCGATCCCTCCTGGCTCACCGAGGGCCAAAACAACGCCTGGGTCACTGCCCTCGTCCGCGACTACGCCAACCCCAGCCCCTCTGACCCGTACTTCCCCGTCAGCCGCATGTTCGACTGGTACCATGGACACTCGTTCGCCCACGGCCTGTTCGAGTCCGCGGACGGACGCGACCAGGAGTCCAGCTCCGAGGACGTGATGGCGGCGTACGCGCTCAAGATGTGGGGCACGGTCACAGGCGACGCCAACATGGCCGCGCGCGGTGATCTGATGCTCGCCGTGCAGAGGCGGGCCATGGGGATGTACTACCTCTACACACGCCACAACGATGTGCAGCCAGCGGACTTCATCGGCAACCGGGTCTCGGGGATCCTGTTTGAGAACAAGATCGACCATACGACGTACTTTGGGACAAATATTGAGTATATACAGGGCATACACATGCTGCCGCTGCTTCCCAGCACGACGTACATCCGGCGCAAGCATTTCGTTCATGAGGAGTGGGAGCAGTACTTTTCGGACGGGGTGGCTGGTAATGTCACGGGGGGCTGGAAGGGGATCCTGTACGGGAACCTGGCGACGATACGGCCGCAACATGCGTGGGATTTCTTCAGCCAGGCGAATTTTGATGCGAGCTGGCTGGATGGTGGGGCGAGCTTGACGTGGTATCTGGCCTATTCAGCTGGTAAGTTGTTTCCAGTCTATTCATCTTGGCCTCTTTCTTCTTTTCTTCTTTTTCTTGTTTTTATTCCAAAGGAAGTATGTGGTTGCTAACATGCACGTTTCCAGCGCTCGCTGGTCTCTAGCACAGGCCTGCGGTCGTGGGTCAAAGGAGGTCCCCCTCGTCATGTCGTGAACGGTAATGATGACTCTGCCCCATAGCGCTTCTAGAACAGAAGACGATTTGCATTCATGAGGCTGCATCTTCTCATTCAAAGCGACCTAGAATCTTTCTTTTGTTGTTATTACATGTTATAAAGAATATAGACACGTTTGCTGCATCTCTGCCGGGGCTTGAAAAATGCATCTAGCGAGGACAGACTTTTTGTTGTTTTGGTTTTGGTTTTGGTCTTGGTCTTGGTTACGCTTAGTCACATGAATCCGAGAGAGTTATCAATGAAAGGGAGGAGAGAAAAAGAGGAAGAGGAAGAAGAAGGTAATGATTGTGTTCTCGCTCTTCCCATTTTTGTGTCTCCCCCCCCCCCCTTTTATTTCCCCTCCCCCTTAACGTCCAGGCATGGATGGTGTAGGTCTTGCATGTTCTACGAGATGAACTATGTAAGGACGAAATAGACAGCACTTGTACACCTAAGCATACAAATTCCTAAAGATACAAAAGAGATAGAGTATGCATAATACAGCCCCCCCCCCTCCGGTTTTATCTTTCTTTTTTTTTTTTTTCTTTCGTTGGAAAATAAATCCACAGATAAAGTTACCAACTCACACACATGTCTACTGCTTCCTCCAACAAGAAGAGAACCACCACCACCACCACCACCCAGAGATTCAAGAGGCGAGGAAAGGAAGCCCATTTCATATTCATATTCATCCCAGGAGAGGGGAAAAGATTTCAAGCAGGGGGAGAGGGAGGGGGGCGAAAAGAGTCGGTACAGTATAAGCAAGGGTGGGTGTGATTCCATGGCTCTCCTAGCATTACAACGGGCGGGCATGCACAAAAAAAAACCCCCCAGGATCCAATCCCGCCCCTTCCCCTCGTCCCTTTTCGCCTATTTACTGCTGCTACCCCAGACACACAGACACACACATCATCATCATCCCATCCCCAATCCCAGAATGCCAGGTGGTCAAGCGCAGACCAGGCCCAGGCCCAGGCTCAAAAGCCCCAAGGTGGTGGTTGCCCCCCTCTCTTTGCGTCACACCACCTTTCTTGACCCCTCATAATAGTAGTACGTACCAAAGAAGCATGCCACTTTGGGAGTTCAATCATGCGCAAAGTGCGCTCGGGGTCTCACAATCCTAGCGTGTTGGAATATTGTTCGTGGAAATTTTATAATTGTGCTAGGTCCTGTTGGGACGAACCTCTGAGGGAGGTTTTAAGATGTGTATAATCCAAAAAAACAAAATAAAAGGAAAAAAAAGGGGGCCCCAAGATGCCCACCAGCCAGCCCAGCCCAGTTGGTATTTCCTCCCTTTTCACAAACACCCAAAACTCCATCGCAAATCAGTCCATGGTATTTATCATGTCGCTCGCCCGTCCCATTTCCGGTTTGTGTCATCATGTTCGCCGGATTATAATATCAATGAAAGTTTTGGAACACCACATTACCCGCCAGCGTGCCATGAGAGCGGTCAGCAAAAAAAGACCTACTCCTCATCAGAGTTGTCTCTTATCCAGCCTGCGCTCATCTCGACCGCCTGGTTCCACTTCTTGAACATCTTGGAGCTCTTCTCCTTGGAGATCTGCGGCTCAAAGACCTTCCTGTCCCTGCGGTTCACCTGGGACAGGTCCTCCAGCTCGGCCCAGACGCCAGTCGCCAGGCCGGCCGCGATGGCCGCGCCCAGCGCCGTGGTCTCGCGCATCGCGGGCCTGTCGACGGGGATTCCGCTGATGTCCGCTTGTGTCTGCATGCAGAGATCCGAGTTGGACAGCCCACCATCAACGGCCATGACTTGCAGCTTCTTGCCAGAGTCCTGCTCCATCGCGTCCAGAATCGCCTTGGTCTGGAAGCAGGTCGCCTCGAGCGTGGCGCGGGCGATGTGACCCTTCTTGGTATGCTGTGTTATGCCAAAGATGGTGCCCTTGGCCGAATCGATCCAGTAGGGCGCGAAGAGGCCCGAGAAGGCGGTGACGAAGATGACACCGCCGTTGTCAGGAACGCTCTGGGCAACCTCCTCGATCTTGTCAGACGTCTCGAAGAAGCCCAGGTTGTTGATGAGGAACTTGACGCCTGAGCCCGCGACGGCGATGCTGCCCTCCAGGGCATACACGGGCTTGCGGCCCGCACCAAAGTCATAGGCCACTGTCGCCAGCAGGCCCGACTTGGAAATGACGGGCTCGGTGCCGACATTGTACAGGATGAAGGACCCGGTGCCATAGGTGTTCTTGGCCTGGCCGGGTTGGAAGCCGCACTGGCCGACGAGGGCACTAGACTGGTCACCGAGGCAGCCGGCGATGGGCGTGCCTGCGAGTGGGCCCCTAACGAGCTTGCCGAAGGCAGTGGCATCCGAAGACGGCACAATACGAGGCAGTGCGCACTTGGTGGGATCAATACCGAAGAAGGACAGCAGCTTCTCGTCGTACTGCATGGTCCGCAGGTTCATGAACATGGTCCGGCTGGCATTGGTGCTGTCAGTGACGTGCACCGGCCTCTCGGCATCAACACCACCGTTCAGTCTGAAGATGAGCCACGAGTCGACCGTGCCAAAGGCCAAGCGGCTTTCCTCGTAGGCCTCCTTGACGGCGGGAACATTGTTGATGAGCCACATCAGCTTGACGCTGCTGGGGTAGGTGCTCAGGGGCAGACCACAGGCCTGGGGCAGGTCACCAGCGCCGGGACGACCCTTGAGCTCCCGCACGAGATTTGTGGTGCGGGTGTCGGGCCACACAACGGCGTTGTAGAGGGGCTCGCCGGTGGTCTTGTCCCACACCACTGTGGTTTCCCGTTGGTTTGTGATTCCGATAGAGCGGATGTCCTTGGCGGAGTAGCCCTTGTTTGTGAACTGGGCCATGGCACCCTCGATGCACTCCTCGACCGAGCTGAGCAGCTCAAGCGGGTCATGCTCATGCCATCTACAGTGTGAGAGTGTATTTGTTAGCTACGCCCATCGTTGCGGATCACCAAGGGGGGAAAGAGGGAGGGGAAGGAGGGGGGGGGGGGGGAATCTTACCCTGACTCGGGGTAGTGGTTCTCAAACTCTATCTGGTGGTTGGCAACAGGCTCGCCCTCGCCATTGAAAATGAGGAAGCGGGAGGAGGTTGTGCCCTGGTCGATGCTGCCGACGAACCAGTGTTCGCGCACCTCGTCCTCGGTCTCCTGGATGCCCTCTGGGAGGAACTCGTCACGGACGTGGACGTCTGACCCAGGCGTGAGGGGGCCGGGTGGCGTAAGCTCGTCACGGTTCTCCACGAACTCGACGGCGATGGCCTCTGGCTTCTCCTCGACAGGTGTGATAAGGCTGATGGTGCCAAGCTCCTCGTCGAGACGAAGCCTCTTGGAGTCCCTCAGGTCGGCCATGGTGGTGACTGGCCTAGGCCTGGCGTTTGTTGTTGTGGTGATCATCTTGGGCAAGTTCCCGAAGGATCTAGGACAAGACTGATAAGGGTGGTAGTGGTAGTGGTAGTGATGGAAGGAGGGGGGAAAATAGTGGCACAAAGCAAAAGGCGCTAGTGCAGGAACCGGACGAGAAGCGTTCCGAGGACGGCTCAAGGTGACAGGGCGGCTTGCGTGGGAGTGGTTGTGCGGTACAGCAAGCAGCCCTTGATCCTAGCTGTTGGAGGAGGAGGAGGAGGAGGAGCAGGAGGAGAACGAATAAAAAGAGGCGTCAAGGTCTACTACCAAGGCGGAGCAGACGGTAGGATGAGAACAACGGTGGTGGAGGAGGAGGAGGAGCAGGTTGCTGTTGTGGTCCTGGTAGAAGTGGTGAAGATGTTTGGAGGCAAACGACAAGAGTCTTGAGGTAAGTGCCCTTGTGTGCTTGAGTGTTGATAATACTAATGTGTTGTAACAGGTGGAAGAGAGAGGATATGGCATGGTCGAAGAGAATCTCCTGCCTCGGCTCAAAGGCAGAAGGGGAGGCCGTATTTCAATCAATCTGGTCGGATAGGGAAAGACGGGGTGCTGCGGCTCAAGGTTGGGATGGACGGATTACCACAACGGGGCAAGACCGGGGCATTCAAGGTTTCTGCCCTCTTGTCTGTTGGCGCGTGTGGGTGTGGTTGAGAAAAGGTGTGTGTGCTCTCTCGTGGTACGTGCGTGCTTTGCTAGGGGGGTTTGGTTGAGAGGCCGATCGATCGCAAGGGGGCACCGCATATGCGCGCGTGTGTGCATCGTGTAAGTGTGGGTGAGAGTGGTGGTCGTTGCGACAAGGGAGCGACAAGGGAGAGAAAGTTCCTGGCGGGCGACAGCGATCCGAATGGCAAGGCACGTCATGGGGGGACGAACGGGCTCAACAGCCCCTGCCATGTCACTCGACGATCTGTGGCACGCATTCTGGTGGGGTCCGGGAGGGGTCCTTGGAGGGGTTCCCACCCTCTGATTCGAGGAAGAATAGAGGGGCAGCTGCCTCAGCACAGTCTCTGGCACTCAGAAGGGGACGGTCTAGGCTTGGGCCTTCTGCAGCGCCTGCAGGACGCTGCAGGAGCGCTGCAGGACCACTGCAGAGAAGCCCAGAGAAGAACTGGAACCATGCTGACCGGGGGGGTGTGAGACAGGGGGCGCCACACTGAAAATTTACTGACAACTACTACTGCCTTACAGCAGATGCGAACTCTCTCCAGGAGTTCTCCCACCCCCCCGCGCGGACCCATCGCAAGGAATGCCATGGAAAACACCCCACAGCCACCCCCGACCTCCCCAAGACGCAAAGAGGCCTGGCAAGTCTGGGTTCAGCGCGGAGAGAATCCTTGGCAGTTCTTGGTGGTGGGGGGGAAAGGATCTCGATCTTTTCTGCTGGAACCTTCTCTCTATCGCATCTTCCAACTCCTCCGGGACACCGACCAACCGACGAATTGACCAGCTTCTTCCTATAACAACCACCAACAAAGCGCACCCAGCACGCAAGATGCAGTTCTGCAATTCGCATGCATGGCCTAGGCCACAGGTCCACAGAGAGAGAGAGAGAGCGAGAAACTCGAGGAGGAGTTGTTGAGTGCGCTTGGCCCTTGAGGGAGGGATTCAGACCCATAACTGCAAGAGATTTGCAGACTGTGGTCCACGGAACACTCTCACCCCGTGGTCTGGAACGCCACCGTCGCATTTTCACGACAACTAACTGCCATGTACTAATCTTATCAATACACAAGAACATTGTTGGCCGTATCGGCATATTAAGCTATTGAGTACCCGCACACCCAAAAGAAGTCGGCCTTCGCCTTTTCGTTCCTTTTCTCCACCCCTCCTGCGCTGTCTATCGGATGAAAGCGGTTTTCGCTGGCTGGCTGGCCGGATGTCTGTCTGGTCGGGAGGTTCGGAGACGCGAAGAAGGCATCACGATGCTGTGCAGCGCAAAAATTGATACATCATATTGTGGCTATCGAAGGAAAAGAAAGAAAGGAAAATGAACAAGAAGAAGAGAAGGAAGAAAAAGGTAACGCTCGTGAATGAGTGTGTAATTCGACCAAGACAGAGGCGGGCGCCGATATACGGTCAAGACAAGACCTGAGACAGAGAGAAAGAGAAGGGGGGGGGGGTTGTGGGAGAGGCGAGTGGCCTGGGCACCCTCGGTGCATCTGTTCGCGTGTTCACACAATTTCACTCCACCGGGGGAACAACTCAAGATCGACAATGCACATGCCCTTATCAGACAGTCACGATTGCACCTCTTGAACTTGAAAAAGTGGCCCCCTTCCCAATCCTCGCGCCAGCCGACGAACAAGCACGGGCGGCCTGCTGTGCCGCGGAGATTACGGCTTTCTCTCGACTCGATCGTTGTTGGTCTGCTGGGGTACTCCGCGGCCCCAAGAGATGGCCTTTCCGGAACAAGTGGCGGTCCACTCTTGGGCTTCAACACTTTTTGACGGGGCTGGAAATCATCGTGACCAAGACAACCCCGCTCCTCCTTGGGACAAATTAAGGCCATCCAAATCCTATCGGCTTATGCGACCGTTCTAGAAGGTCGACGATCTTTTTTTTCCTCAACCCTCTCTCTGCGCCCGCCTCGTATTGCTTTTGCCTGTTTGCTTTGCCGGGCGAAGGGGGAAGGGGGAAGGGGGAAGGGGGTCCGACGATGAAATCTTTCGCACTCGAGGGCCCCCCCATCCTCTCTCTCTCTCTTTCTCTCTCTCTCCCAACACACACCTTTTTTCTCTCCTCCTTCATTCCTCTTTTCCTCTTGTGTCTCACTATCTTTTTCTTTTCTTACTTTTCTGCTGGCTATACACCATCATTACCTTCAGTATCCCATTGCCACCTTATCCCAGGATAGTCCCAGCAAAAAGGCAGACGCTGGCAAAGCTTGAGCTTGTACTACTACTATAGTCTATAGTAGTTACGAGGCTTTACTACCATAGCACACAGTATTATGGTACTATGAAAAGGCCGTGAAGCTGAAGCCTGTGCATAATACTAGAGTAGTACGGCCGCCAAGACCCTATTCTGGGATTTCTGACCGAGGCGTGTCCGAATTGCCATCATTGCCCAAATCCCCTTTCCCATGCCATGGGTGGTCACGAGCGAACGTTGTTCATATCACCTACCAATGATCTCCATGGTTGACAATCTCCGCAACAGGACCGCTTTTTTTCAGGACAACACCGGGTCTTTGAGCCTCAGACAGCCAAGCAGGAAGCTCTGTCTGACCTGTGCCTCGTGCTGGCATTGGTATTCCTGCGAAAGGGGGGATGACAAAGACAAAAAGCCCTCTCCACACAGTCGCGCGGCTCGATTCACACAGGCGACTACCACAGAGGTCCACAGACGATCCCTTCACTGCCACATGCTGACTTTACGCCAGAAGGTACATCGATTGATCGGGGACTCTGTTCCGCCACATCTCATCGACGATCTAGATGACGGGCCCTGACCTCATTTGTTGCACATCTTCTCTCGTCCAGTACCCAAGCGTGTGTCTGGCGTCAGACCCGTCCTACATCCATCTGTGGCAACATTGACGTTGCACTTCTAATATGACCTCAGGCACACATCATTGCTGTATATCCCTTTTGGCACGTCAATATGGATCGGTTACATCAGCATGATCGGTTGCATCAGCCCTTTTGTCAGGGGGGCCGCCTGTGTGTGTGTGTGTGCGTCCCCCGAACGTGTCTCCTCTTCGGAGCCTCCCCCAGATTCCCGGCACATCTACCCCAGACCCAGCAGATCCACTTCGGATGATATCATAGATGGATACTTCCCACCGCGCCGGGAACGGCTGTAAGAGTGTCTATCTTTTCAGTAATCGACGACATCGACACATTGGGCAGTTCAGATGATTCTCAGAATGAGTGGTTGATTCTGATGTAGGGAAAAAGACCTCTTGTTTGGGAGGGTTTGCTCAACGTCATTGTCCACTCAACTGCCTCTCTGGATTGATCTGCTATCTTCTGTGTGTGTTGTTCAGAACTGGCCATGATGTGACAGTCATCATCATACTGGGTTATGGGCACGAATGCATTCAATATTCTTGTGGCATACATTCGAATATGGAGTACACTAGTGACAAGAAATCAATCTCGTCTCCCTCCTGCTCAACGACACCCGGGCAGTTGCAACCATGGCCTCGGGCGAGGTACTCCAGATGGGACAATCAAGCACCAGACCGCTCTCTTTTCTGTGAACGAATCGAGGCATGCGTGGGAACACAACTGTCACCTCTCTCCTATGAGGCCTCTGTACTGTTTGAAAATTCTTGGTAGGAGTAATAGGTATAGGACTCATGGTCCCTGCCTGTCCTTTACTTCTACCACCGCTCCTGCCTCTGTTCTGACAGGCTCTGTATTTGTCTTTTCTGCTCCACTATGCAATGGCTCCAAGCCTTACGGGTTGCTGGTTCCCCAGTCGGAAATCCCATCGAGGTCTTGAAGCCAATAACATCTAGTCTAGAACAACTTTCTCAACTCCTTCCTCGTCTCAGCTCCCCTCCTCCCGTAGGATTTTAGATGTGCAGTTCTGACCTCACAATGTTATTTGACCATCAAACAAAACGAGGAAGGAAGGCACCCGCTTAGTGATGATTCGATGCTGCCTCATCTTCTGGCCCGTGGAGCCTTCCTGTTTTTGTTTGTTTGTTTGTTTTTTCTCTCCTAAAGAAAAATCATGAACAGGACATGAAAACCCCCCCTTTCCCGCCTTTCCCCTTCCCAACTTTCTTGTCTTCTAATCTTCAGCATCCCCCCAAGTAGCATCATTTCTCTCGCCAGCTTGACCGCGCCGTCCGAGGAACGGTCAAAGGGATGTTTTTGGGTGATCAGAGTTGTCTTTACTTGCATCGTTTCATCCCCCCTTCCCCTCCTCGCTGTGAAAACTTTACTCGATATTTGCAACTTTACATGCACATTGCTCACGCCCACGCTCACCTGGTTACCCAACTGACGCCCACGCACTCTCTGGCGCTGACTGTCAATACTAAGTCCCTGCTGTGTTCTTGAGTCCGACTCGCAACCATGTCTGGTTGGCGTCAGGGCAACGGCGGTGGTGATGACTAGCAGTCCGCCTCCGGCCGAAGAAATAATCGCAGCGGCCGAGGATCTTCATCATCGGGAGGTCAGGGTGGGTACAGTGGCGCCGCACGCGGTCAAGGAGGGAACTCCCAAGGCGGTGGGCAGAACAATTGGTCTAGCAGGTAAGCCGGACGCCCTTCCCTACTGTTGTACGCACTCATATGGCTGATGATATTCCCCGTGCAGACCCTCCCCAGGCGGTTACCAGTCTGGAGGCCCCTCCTATCAGGCGTCTGGTGGTAGAGGCTTCGGCAGCTCTCGTGGAAATTACCGCGGTGGCGGCGGGTCATTCAATTCCTCTGGCAGCAAGGTCTGGAGGTGAGTCTGAAACCCACTACAGCCATGCGGGAGTCCACATTCTGATAGTCTCAGGTCCTCTGGGTCTGTGCTTGCTGAGCCTAAAGCCCTTGAGGACAAAAAGATCGACGAATATAGACTGCACTCTGCCAACAGAGACGCGGAAGCGTCCGAGGCCGAGCAACGCCCTTACCGCCCGGCCTTTGGATCTGGTGGTCGGGGAGTCGAGCTCTGGGCCAATTACTTTCCTATCAAGACGCTTGGGTCGCCCAAAAAGCTGTACCGTTACAGTTTCGCCGTATACCCGGTGCAGAAAAAGAAGACGGCGGGTGGGCGAGAAGTTGCCGACACGAGCCAGAGCCAGGAAACCCGCAACACCCCCGGTGGGAATGGCACGGAGGCAGGACAATCTAAATCATTTTCTGTGTTGGGGGCCACCGACACAGACGACAAGATCACAGGCAAACGCATCGGGGCTACATTTGCAGCAGCTCAAGACGCTCTCTCAATGGGACAGGTGTGGGCAACAGACTACAGAGACACCCTCGTGTTGCAACAGCCTCTGGACTTCATCAATGACACAAAGGAGCTGCCAATGCTGACAGTCTTTCGTGAGACTGAGACTGTTCAGGTTCATTATCCACCTTCTCAAGTCTTCAAAGAGGACCGCAGATACGATGTTCGCTTTCAACTCGAAGAGGAGATGGACCTCACCGTGTTGTTCAGGGATCTGGGTGCCGGGAATCCGCCCCCGGAAGGGCTTGTCAAGGTCCTTTCGGTGATCCTTGGGCATTCACCTTCGCGAGACTCAAGAACCAGAGTCCTTGGCGCAAGCAGATATTTTAAGGACTCGAGGGAGGAGCGCCAAGATCTGGTGTGCATGAGCAACCCAGACATACCCAAGATGATGACGATCCTCAGAGGGTTCATTCAGAATGTGCGTCCAGCCACCGGCAAATTCTTGTTAAATGTCAACGTTACGTATGGACTCTTCCGGCCCAAGATCAACCTCGGGCGCTTGTTGTGGCCGAGGGTGAGCATGATCTGGAAAGGCGACGAGAGACTGCGACTTCAGGACCTGGAGAAGCTGCACGGGATCATCCAGAGGACCAAGATTCTCTACAAGCCACCAAAGAAGAAGGGAAAGCCCACCGACGCGCAGCCGTACCGAAGTTCAGTCTGCACAGATCAGAGCCACCCAGGAGGACCAGACGACTCCTTTGACAAGATTACCATTGCTGGGTTTGCCCGGAGGAAGGACTCGGGTCAAGGTAACCAGACAGACTTTCCGAACTGGGAGCAGGCCAGATGCAAGGACGGAGACGACGAGATCACAGTCAAGCGGTACTTTGAGAAGTGTGAGTGCCCCTTGTCGCCCCCTTGTACCACACACACCAAACAACCTGAGACAAGACTGACCGTCGATCCTCAGACTACAAGATTGCACTCAAACACCCAGAGCTGCCTCTAATCGACCGCGGCACACCCGATGCACCAAATTACATCCCCGCGGAGAGGTGCTGGCTGGACTTCGGGCAGGCCCGCCTTGCCAAAATTGATCAGGACGACGCGGCTGAGATGATCAGATTCGCATGCCAGCACCCCTTTGACAATGCGACCAAGATATGCAGCGTCGGTCATGCCGTGCTGCATCTGGGCGCTTCCAACCAGACTCTACAGCAATTTGGGTTGTCTGTCGGAAACGAACTGCTCAAGATCCAGGGTCGTGAGCTAGATGCCCCATCGTTGGCATACAAGCAATCGAATGTAACAGGCGTAGGGGGATGCTGGAACCTGAAAGGGGTCAGCTTATGCTCTCCTCAGGCCAAGAATTGGGTGTTGGTGACCCTTCAACCGCAGCCCACCACCACCCTGCCGGCCATCCAGGACTTCAAGAAGGAGATGTCGAGATTGGGCATGAGCATGGGGGAACCACTAAGACACTTCAACATCCTGGAAGGTACAGACGGAAATACCATAACGGGCCTCCACCAATTCTTCAAACAGAGCAAGGCGAACCGCGTGGTTCTCGCGCTCATCGTTCTCCCACGCCAGCAGCCAAGCGGGTTTTACAACATGATCAAGTTCCTCGGCGACGTTGTGCATGGACTTCACACAGTTTGTGTCATCGGCAGGAAATTTGTCAAGAACGGCCAGATCCAGAGAGATTACTTTGCCAACGTGTCCCTCAAGATCAACCTCAAGCTTGGAGGCACCAACCACCAGCTTACCAACCCCCCGGAGCTGTTCAGGGGCACAATGGTCGTGGGCTACGACGCAGTCCATCCCACAGGGGCTGAGCCCGAGAACCTGCCGAGTCACATGGCGCTGGTAGCAAGCCTCGATGAGGGCCTGGGGCAGTGGAGTGGCTGCTACTGGACCCAGAAGCGTCGACAGGAGATTGCCGATGCGACAAACCTGAAGCAGCAGATGAAGAGCAGACTTGAACTGTGGCAGAAGCAGAGGCGTCGACGGCCCGAACGCGTCATCATCTACCGGGATGGTGTCTCCGAGTCTCAGTACGAGGCGGTCATCAGAGACGAGCTGCCCCAGATCGAGGCCGCTTATCGCGAAATGTTCCCGGGGGAGGAGCCAAAGATCACCCTCTTGGTCGCGGTCAAGAGACATTCCACCCGCTTCTACCCATCCGACTCAAACCATATCGTAAGATCTGGCAACATGCGAAGTGGTACTATTGTCGACCGTGGCATCACTGAGGCACGATACTGGGAGTTCTTCCTCACAGCTCACGAGGCGATCCAGGGGACAGCGCGGCCCGCGCGCTATGTCGTCCTCCGCGATGATATCTTCAGGGCCAAATACAAGAAAGATGTGTCAGTCAAGGGTCCCGACTTCACAGAGGCTGTCAACAAGCTGGAGGACTTCACCCACCAGGTGTGCTATCTCTTCGGACGGGCGACCAGAGCAGTCAGCCTGTGCACCCCGGCGTACTATGCCGACATTCTATGCGCCAGAGCTCGGGCATACGAATCTGCCATGGCCAACGAAAATTTCAGGGAATTGCTCAAAATCAAGAAAATGACGGTGGGGGTTGTCGAGGATGAGGAGCACAAGCGCATCAGGGAGATGAAGGTCCATGATGATCTCAAGAACTCGATGTTCTGGATCTGAAAAGCTCTCGTGTCACGGCAGCGACAGAGACCCATCATATCGAGCGGGAGGGGCAGGCACTGCATTATTATGTATACGTTTCACGATGGTACACACGGTTCTACATCAGGGAACCGTCTCGGCCGGTACTTTTGCTTTACGAGTATATCTCATTTTCGTAGCTTTAGGTCATTGGTGACGGTTGATTCTTCAGGAGGGTTGAGGGGTTGGGGGAGAGAGATGAAAGATTGGACGAGGAAAGAATACTCGCAACATGGAAATAGACTTTGAGTGACCAACGCGAACTGTTCATCTCCTGCACAGTGACCAATGTCGACTGAAGGATCAACCAAAGCGTAGAGTGACGATGATCAAGATAGAGTACAGTTCTTGATTGGCGGTCATCATGACCTCTTGCTGAGGTACGACTCTTCCTCTCATTCTGAATCTGGTATTTTAGGCACGAATTTCATTGTTACATTGTCGACCTGAGATGCGTTACACATAGTATCAACGTCGTACACCGGACGTCCAAGACTGCTGAGCTGGTCTTCGTTGCAGCCCGGTAGTCCCTTTGCCCCAGAGTCGAGCACGAAAGTAAAGCATCCTGACGGTCTGCTTCCTCCATAGCCGACCCCAGTGACCCCAAAATATGTACATATACATCTATCTGGCTTCACGCCAAGACGAAGCTTTCCACTCCCACCATAGACTGCTACAGCAGGACCGCAACTGTCCTTTTCTCAACAGCTCCTCGCGGTGAACAGGAAAGAATCTTCTTCTTTGGAAAACATGCACCTATTCAACCCCCCCCCCCCTTGTTGGATGGTGGTGGTGGCAGGCCGGGCCAGCACAAAGTATCTCCCTTCATTCCTGACCATTCTCTTCTTTCCATCTGTCGAGGTAGAGTTTTGGACTCCTGGGTCCCTCGGCGCCGTATTCGCGGTAGGATTCCATTCCGGAACGGACTCGGACGTTGTTTGTTACGAAGGGGGTGAGCTATGAAATGGCGAAAATAAAGAAGAAAAAAAAGTCAGCGGCGGGTTATTCACAATGGACTAGAGTAGAAGAAGAAGAAGAAGAAGCGCACCTTGAATGTGTTTAGCCCTTGTGGCACGACGTAGGTCCGCACCAGGCTGTAGTCGACCGAGAACCCACCCCACCTGTCGTGCGTGCCCATGCGGCCTGTGCCTGTGCCCTTGTAGTAGCCCTTGTTGATATCCTTGGTCGTCAGGCGTAGCTTTCGGTAGCGGCGGCAGAGCGCCTGGGTTGGTTTGAACATTTTTGGGCGAAGGGAAGAAGGAGGAGTGTTGAGATGGAGGAGGTTGGCCGGCGTGGCCTGAACTACGGCAGTGGGAGAGAGATGAGAGCGTAGATAGCTTGAGTCTTGCTGGAAGGACGAGAAGGCGGAAATCGAGGGAGGTCTGGAACCGTGTGCAAGCTGACAGAGACCTCAATTGCCGTGAATCCTGCGTCCAATGTCAGGTGCTGTCGTTGAGGTCGATGCGGCGGCGGCTTAAGGCTGAGGTCGCGGGTCGATTTTCCAACAGCAACCAAAGTTTAGCGCCGCATGCCTGCCCGCAGCACAGCGCCAAGGGGGGGGGGGGGGGGGGGAAAACTCTCTCCTTCCTGTCCCCCCCTCGACAAGCCCCCCCCAAAAAAAAAAATTTTTTCGAATTTCCTCCAACCCGTAACAAAAAAAACCCCCCCCCCCCACCCCCCCACCCCCC
>JACWST010000298.1:0-18681 GCA_014850475.1 Cryphonectria naterciae
TATTTATTGACTTTTCTAATTTATTCGAGCATTTTATATTCTTTATATATAGATATATATATTATTATAAAGCTTATTATTTGAATATTATTATATTACGTAATATGATTACGTACTATATTTCTATATTCTTATAAAATCAGGCAAAATTCGAATATAGGAAGACAAGATTGCAGCAGTCAGAGATTAGCCATAACCTCAGAATATAAAAGATATTCGAATATTCTAAGGATATTGCAATTACTATCGATAATTTATTAGTCACTATAGCGGCATTATAATGCCTCTGACTAAACTCACTAAGAAGAATATTCTTTTCCGCTGGACTCAGAAGCAATAAGATGCTTTTAATATAATCAGAAGGAAATTCTATGAAGAACCTATTCTTCAGAAAGCGGATCCTAACAAGGAATTCGAGCTATATATAAATGCATCAGACTACGCGCTTAGCGGAGATCTGATGCAACGGGATAAATAAAGATAATTATAATTAATCGCATATTTCAGTAAGAAGCTAAATAGATCTGAAGAATAATATAGGATCTCAGATAAGGAATTAATAGCAATAATATATGCATTTTAGGAATAGTAATACTATTTGATTAGAGCCAAATACTTAGTTAAGATATTCACAGACTATAAGAATCTCATTATATTTATTATAATTAAGATATTAAATAAATAATAAATAAGATAGGCAGAATTTCTCTTCTAGTTTAATATCAAAATCAGCTATATTTAAGGAAAAGAAAACTCATAAGCCGATGCTCTGAATAGGAGATCTGACCATATTCCAGAGTTAGAAACTTAGCAATAAATACTATTAGCCGAAGACAAAAAAGGGAACTTTGTATTAACAAGAGAAATTAATATAACCCTTAGAATAGAATTATAAGACAAATCATTAGAAGAAATAAATCCTACGGAATAAGAAGAATATATATAGCAAATCCATAATACACCAGTATATAGATACCAGGGAATCCAAGCAATATATTAGCGAATATAATAATATTAGGATTCGCCAGAACTTAGGCAAAGAATCAAGATAATTATTAAGCAATATAAAGACTGCAAAAGAAATAAGGCAGAATAATATTAATCCTATAGACTTTTGCAACCCCTTGTAATTCCTAAGACTATTTAATTATCTATCAGCTTAGATTTTATCACTAAGCTACCCCTTTTTCGAGAACCCTTAACCAAAATGCAATATAATAGCATTCTAATAGTAATATGCCGATTAAGCAAATATATTTATTTCATCCCCTATAAAAAAGCAAGCACCGCAGAAGATCTTATATATGCATTTCTCAGAATAGTAATAGCTTAGTATAGCATGCTGCAGAAAATTATTAGTAATAGAGATAGAAAGTTTATATCAAACTTCTGGATTTTATTTACAAAGTATTTAGGGATATAGCTCAAGATATCAATAGCATATCACCTATAAATAGATAGATAAACAGAAAAGATTAATCAGATATTGGAATAATATTTATAATTTTATATAAACTATAATTAAGATAATTAGATTAAATTATTACTATTAGCGCAATTCGCATATAATAGCATAGATATTAATATAATAAAGAAATCACTATTCTTCGCCCTATATAGAAGAAATCCTATTGCTTATAGAGAAATATTGCTAGGGGCAAAAGCAGAATCTGCAGATAAAAAGGCTAGAAAAATTAAGAAGATCTATAAAGAAATCTGACAGAAACTGGAATTTATCAGAGAACAAATAATCAGATATGCCAACTCCCGAAAAATCGAGGAACTAATCTTCAAAAAGGGGAATATAGCCTATATTTTTCGACGAAAGAAATATAATACTAGCAGACCCAGCAGAAAACTCGACTATAAGAAGTTAGAATCCTATAAAATCCTCAGGAAAATTTCGAATCTCAACTATAAATTAGCGCTATCTTATAAAATAAGGATATATCCAGTTTTTCACATCTCGCAATTAGAACCAACAGTAACCAAGGAAAGGCCAGCGGATAATATAATCCTGGTTGCCAATGAAGATAAATAAGAATACGAGGTTGAAAGAATTCTCAGACACAGAGGATCAGGCACTATCTTGGAATATCTTGTCAAATAGAAGAATTACCCAGCATCGGAAAACATATGGGAACCCAGGAAGAATCTTGATAACTGCAAAGAGCTTTTGCAAAAATATAATAAAAACCGATCGCTATAAAATTCGAACCAGCAGCCACTAGCAAAAATAAGACTAATAAAGCGGATCGCAAAGTCAGCATAAAGAACAGTCCTATAAGGAAACCAGGAAAAAACCAAGCAACAACTTACTAGTTAAGAACCCGATGGACCAGCAGGAGCTCTAGTATTGGCGATATGATCATTATGCAATAATTGAGACTAATCCACGGAATCGAATTCCTGAAGCAGGGAATCAGGAAAAACCTCCAGCAACAGGCCAGCAGGAAGGGCCTCAGCGGCAGCGGCCTCCTTTGCGGCCTCCTCCTTCTCGATGCGATCAAGCTCCTCAATACGGATCAAGCCATGACGAAAAGCGCGAGCTATCTTCTCAGACTATATCCTTTTTTGTTTTCGAAGACGTTCCACCTCGAAGGCAGCTTAGCGGAGATAGTCTTCGGCAGCCTCCATCTCACCCTCTAATTTGTGATGCTGAGAGGCAATATTCTCAAGCTCGGCAGGAAAAGGGCCAAGAACATCACAGCGGGAGCGACCAAGGCGGACGCATTCAAGGCATCGAGACGAGTCGCTCGGCGAAATATGACAATTGGGAAGGCTTCGACCTTCACAAGAAGAACAGATTGGCATCTTGATAAAATTCCGAAGGATCTTGGAGATAAGAAGATCCCTCTCGGAGATACTCTTGGAAAGAGAATGACGGGATTTAGTGATTCTGTTCGACATCCCGATTAGGAAGACATGATCGATCTATGCAAGGACAAGGGGGGACTTATAAGGAAGAAATCTTTGGGACAAAGATCACAAGAAGGGAGATAATATTATGACCCCAAGAAGACGGAAGGTTACTGGAACAAGCCGGCTCAGTGGAGCTCGGAACATATGGACACAGATCCAACATCTGCTGTCAAAGAATGCTTACATAAGCAAGGGTTAGGGTCTGCCTATGAGGAATCAGAATATAGGCAGCATAAGCAAAGGATGCCTATAAAGCCTAGGAAGATAGGCAATATAGCCAGGACTAAAGAGCTGGATATATAAGGATGGGATATTTCCAGGACAGATAGATAGTTTCTTATAGCTCCTCAATCGTCAATCTAAGTATTGTTTTCTCTGTGAACTCAATAGCCCCAAAGGCAAATGATCTTTACTTATTGACTGTGTTTCCGTACAAGTTAGACAACCTCTACTACCCTTGTTACTTAAAAAGCATAAACCCCTTTGTGAGGTATTATATACTTGTGTATAGTACTGGATCATTACAGAAGAGAAGAATCAGAAGATATAGCTAAAGAGTAAACAAAGCAATAGCAAGGATAGCAAGGACAAAGAGGAGTAAAAAAGCGATAAAGCATTAGAGGGAGATAAAGAGACAGAAAGCAAGAGAAAAGGAGAATAAAAAAAAAAAAACTAACCGTGCCTTAGATAGCATATTTTCTCGCTTACTAGCGATACAATACTCAGCCTTAGCTTATAATACTCTAAAGCTATGCTTTATTTCCTTCTCTTAGTTACTGCTCGCATATAGAGGCAAGAAAGAGATTAACTAGATAGCAATGCTATCGCTATTATTGGACTTTGAGATGCTGGATAGGTAAAGGTTTGTATATAGTATATATAGATAGATTTTAGCCTAGCCTAGCGCGCCTTATACCCCTCGGGAGGTCTGGAGAGGATAGCAATGCTTCCTTTCCCTCTGGCGTTAAATAAATTAAACAAACAAATAAACAAATAAACCAAAGAGCTATGTATTATAATCTATCCAATGGTATAAATTGGGCGATCAAACCCGAATCCCGGATTCCATAATTGATGTTGCTTATGTAAACCGGGATAAGCTGGGGTGACGGACGTTAGGTTCTGATATTTGGTACCTGTTGCTTTGTGACCAGTTTCCTGATATGCATATTGGATGGCAAGAGGCTCTGATAATGCAGTGTCAAGGGGCCCCACACTATTAACGATCTACAAATGTGATTTGTGCGGGAATATCGGCTTAGACTTAGATGCCGTGCGCTTTGCCCGTTCAGGCCACTGTCAGATTCGGACATTGCATGGGCCAGCTCGGTAATACTCCTCACCATCATATGTCCCTGCGACCCGGGGACGAGGGATTCTGTTGGCGCCGGCCTGTTGCTCTTGTGCGGAAACCGAGCTTCCGAGAGGCATGCCTGCCTGAGGCAAGTAATCAGGCTGCGCCACATGAAGCGCACGGAGCTCCGATTCGATGACAAGAGCTTACTTACGGACTATAACATGTTGTCGTTCATCATGTAAACTCACTCACTCTCGTTTTCGTCAGAGCCGATATTTAACATCCTGCCCGCAACGAAGCGAGCATTGCCATATTAGCTGCGCACTTGAAGGAATTTGTTTATGAATACTTGTTGAGAATTAGGTGGGGCGACCTGTTGTAGCCTTCTAATACCCTAGCCATTCTCTCCGCGGTTCGTCGTCGACCTCGCCCACACAATCATGTCGACAATACCGGACCCCACCCAGCCAGCTCCGGAGCAGCTGGTGACCACGGAGACGCTCGAGCGGAAAGATAGTCGCACGTCCAATTCCCATTCTATAGACGAAAAGCGTCGTGCTTCATCCAATTCCGCTTCCGACGATCTCGAAAAGGGACCAACTGAAGGTGTTGAGCGCGTCACAGAAAATTCGGAGAAGGCACCTGCCGAGGCCAAAGATCCATACCTCGTTAGTGATTTCCTTCTTTTTTTTCCTTCTCTTCTTCTTTTTCTTTTCCTTGTTTCTTTCCTGCGTCTGTTTTGTGGCACCCTTCTCCTTGTTCATTCATTTCAACCCAGTCTTCTCTTCTCAGACTTATTTCCCTCCCCGCCTCTTGTTCTTCCACCAGCTTTCACGGGCGGCGGGGAGCTGACGTTATTTTCTCGCAGGTTACTTGGGATGGGCCTGATGACCCTGAAGACCCGCACAACTGGCCACAATGGAGGAGGTGGTTCATCCTGGTCCTTTTCTCCCTGGGGGGAATGGTGACCATGATGTCGTCCACCATGATAGCCCCGGCCCTCAACAAAATCTCCAGCGAGTTCCACACGTCAGACGCGACGACGCAGATGGATCTTTCCATCTTCATGCTTGCCTATGTTGTTGGGCCTATGTTCCTGGCTCCTATGATTGAGGTTTTTGGGAGGAAGCCCGTCTGGATCCTCTCCAGTTGCTTCTACATTGTCTGGAATATTGTCGGCGGCTTCGCCAAGAACAACTCGGTCCTAGCTGCGAGCCGTTTCTTCTCGGGCCTGGGGGCCTGCGTTACTTATGCGGTACGTGTGTGTGTGTGTGTGCGTGTGTGTGTGTTTGTGTCTGTGTGTGTGAAGTAGTGGGCTCTGGCTGGTGAAGAGGAAAGGAAAAAAATCAAGCTGATCGTTGGCTTCTGGTCTAGGTCCTAAACCCAGTCCTGGCGGACACCTTTAAGAAGGAACAGCGAGGACGGTCGTTCGCCGTGGCAACATTTATCCCCCTCTTTGGTCCCGCAGTCGGGCCCATCCTTGGTGGTGTGCTCACCGACACTATCGGCTGGCGGTGGATCTTTTGGGTCCTGTCCATCTTCGACGCCGCCCTGATGGCCGCCGCATTCTTTTTCCTGCCTGAGACCTCTGCCGCCATCATCTTGCAGCGCAGGGCCAAAAGGATGCGCAAGGAGACAGGCTGTCAAGAGTACTATGCCGAGCATGAGCGTCAAGGGAAATCGATAGCCCACGTCCTGGCGACCAGTGCACAGCGACCGTGTCGCATGCTCCTGACGCAGCCCTTCATTCAGGTCATGTCTGTCTTTTTGGCCTACAACTACGGGATCCTCTACATCGTCCAGTCAACATATGCCACACTCTGGGAGGATCGCTACGGCCAGAACACGACTATTGCCGGACTTCACTATATCTCTATCGCACTCGGCTGCAGCATCGCCTCTCAGGGGGGCGCTCACTACATGGACAAGCTTTATAAGCATCTCAAGGAGCGACATAATGGCGAGACGTATCCAGAGTTTCGCGCCCCCTTCATGATCCCAGGTGTGATTATTATTCCTCTCGGTCTTCTGATATACGGCTGGACTGCACAATATCGCGTATACTGGCTTGTTGTAGATATCGGCATCGTTATCTTCGCATGCGGTATTATTATTGGAACCCAGTCTATGCAGGCTTATGTGATGGAAGCCTATCCTGAATACGTGGCCAGTGCAACCGCAGCAAGCCAGATGCTTCGCAACATCACTGCGTTCACCTTTCCACTCTTTGCCCCAAAGATGTACTCGACGCTGGGGTATGGCTGGGGCAATAGCTTGCTGGCTTTCGTTTTCCTGGGACTGGGCCTACCCGCGCCATTTATCTTGTGGAAGTATGGCGCAAAGCTACGAGCCAAGGGCAAGGCAGTACGCTGAACACGGATCTTTCCAAGGAAGAACGACCACTGGCGCCTTGGTCCATCCTGGGCGGGTTCGGCTCAGGTTTGTCGGGGGGAGGAGAGGGAGGGGCTTATGTTTCCGGCATGAATAGACAAGGACTTTTTTCTTCTTCTTTCTTTCCGGATTGCGGTTGTTTTGGAATAGACAATAGGACGACATGATAGACACGTGAGAATCTATGATACATGGCTAATTGTGATTATCTTTCCTCTACTACTACGTATAGTTCAAAACATCCCTAAACTCTTCCTTTCTTTGTGGGATTGGAAGGAAAACAAGAAAGAAGAAGACCTAAACCAACTATAAACTGAGAACGAGCTTTATTAGCTGCAAATGCTTTACAAAAAAGAAAAGAGAAGGTGGGGGGGGGGGGATGTGAGAAAGCACGAAATTCGTGGATTGACTAAATGCATGGATTAGGAAAGTTTATTTTAATGAAGGATTTTGATATATATGCATATACATCGTTATATAGCTACAAAACATTAAAACTGGAATGTTTCACAGACGGCGATGTATATCGAGATTTCTACAACGTGTTGAGCCTCTGTGACCCCTATATACTGTCACAACTTGTTCTCGTTGCCGCCAATTACCAGGTGGTGTACCACGGCATTTGATATCTGAATCTAGTCTCGAGTGCCAACTGTTTAAGTTCGGGAAACCACTTGTCATGGCATGTCAGCACAACTGCACGTTGAGGGGGGGGGGGGAGATAGAAAAGAAACACCAGGGTCCCGAGCGAGAGGCGGCGAGGAAGGTGATGATAAAAGTGATGATGATTTTCTTACCGGAGTGCCCCAGCCGCTGGCAGGGTCCCAGCCCTCAGTAGCTGGGTAGCCAGAGCTGTTACAGCCGTGGTTGCTGCCGACGGTGACGTCGGTGAAGGCAGTCATGCTGCTGGAGGCCAAGTGCCAGATCCAGGGATTGAGGAAGCCTAGGACGGGCCTACCCTCGGCCAGCAGGGCGTCGTTGATGAGGGCGACGAGGGCGGCAAAGGTGGGTGCGCTGGCACTGGTGCCGCTTACGTGGCGCAGGCTGCCGTTCCACACGACGGCGTACTCGGTACCCTGGGCACTCACGTCCGGGTAGGCGGCGCCGTCCCTATTGTACATGCCCTGGTGCAGGGTGCCCAGCGACTCGAGGTAGCGGTCCACAGCCCCGTTCCGCTGCTGCCACGACGGGCGCGCGAAATAATTAGAAAAGCCGCCGCCCGAGACAAACTTCTTGGCATCATTAACGGCCACCTCCTCGGGCCCCACGTTCATAGTAGCGCCAACACTCGTAACATAGGGGCAGGCGTCTGGAAAGCTAGTGAGGAACTCGGGGTTCTCGGGCCGGCCGTCGTTGTGGTTGGTATGGCACATGCCATCCTCGCCCACGCCCGAGTCGCCGGACCCGAAGACGATGGAGACGCCGCGGGCGCCGAGCTGGGCAAACGAGTTGCACACGCGGCGCGCGTAGGCCGGCGGCAGCGTATGCTCGATGTCGCCATAGCTGGTGCTGATGACGCGCGGCAGCTCCGAGTCGGGCAGCGCCAGCATGTGGTTGAGCCAGGCCATGTAAGGTTCGTTGGTGTTGTTGGGGGCGAAGGCGGTGGGCCGAAACGGCGGCGGCGTGCCCAGCGTGCTGTAGATAGTGAGCGGCGTGGGCCAGGCCATGCCTAGCATCGCCTGCAGATCCAGGTTGCCCTCGACCCCTTTTCTCTTGGCGAGCTGCTCCTGCGTTGCGGGCGTCTGTGGATTCGACCCTCCCGCTACCGACACATCCGTGAAATCCCAAGCCCCTGGGGGGATGTCGGGCCGGTAGTCCCGCAAGAAGATAGCCGTGTCGGACTTGTTGTTGAACTGGCCCAGGTAGTTGGTCAGCGCCATCGAGTTCTTGTCCGCCGCCTGCACTTGGTAGTCGATTGTGCCGTACAGCGTCCGCAGGCAGGCGGGCGTGATATGGCCTGGCGTGCACACCTCGGTCTCATCCTCATCCTCGCCTCGCTCAAGGTGCTCCGAGTAGTCTATGTTCATCCTCTTCCTCACCTCTTCACGAATTTTCTTGGTGGATGAGGAGGAAGAGGCCCCAAAGAACGAGCTTGTCGGCTGGATACATTCGATATGCTCATGTAGGTGCGCCGGCAGGGACCACTCCGGGGCTCTTATCACGATGGCGGCGCCGGTCTCTTCTTCTTCTGTCTCCTTCTCCTGGAAGACGTGGTACTCCGTGAGCAAGAGGCTCTCGACCTGACCTATCGGCAGGGTCACCGAGATCCAGTCATTATTTGGCGAATACCTAAGCTCATCCTCGCTGATGCCGTTCTCTCCGAGCCACTCTGTGACTAGGACTAGGGTGTCCTCGTCAGGTCGGACAAGGGAGCCCACCTCCTCCTGGCTCAGATGAAACCCGTACCGGGCATGCCATGGCGAGGATACTAAGAATGGTGTATGTATATGTGTGAGTGAGAGAAAAAACATCACTGGTCGGCGCACCTGATATGAAGGAGGAGGGGGAGGAAGAAAGGAAGAACAAAAAAGTCATCAATAGAAAAAATATACCTTCAATGAGACGCCGCTCCAGCTCTTCGAAGTCTCCCTGGCGTAGGCCTATCCGGAGCTCAATCTCGTGATCCTCCGACGGCCTGTCGACACGTACCCAGTTCCGCGGGACATGATGGCGTTCTTTCAACGTGTAAGAGGACCGAGAGCTCCGCCCCACCTCCAAGCTGACCGCAAGCGGCGCCAGCGCCCACGCATAGAGCGTGTACGCCGTGAGATAGCTTCGAGTCGCTGACAGCATATCGACCAGCGCCTCTCAACAAACTTGGAAACGAGATATATATATATAAGCTCATAAATGAAATGTTTCGTCCTCTCGGTCCTGCCTATGAAATTACATCGGCAGCCGTTCCTGCGATGTGCACACGGAAAAGTGGTCCCCTCTGCCGTCACTAACGGCCGCCCAGCATTGGAGGAGGAGGGAGATGGACAAGTCTGGCTTCGAATCAGGCCATTAGCATGTTGTCTCATCGTATAATTGATACTAATGGAATGGCCCGTCTCCCCATCTGCTATCCTGTGTACTTTAAGTACCTCAAGACAACAGGAGACTACATTTGCAGAGAGGCCCACAACTCACTGCACTGGCCATCGTCTCAAGCCGCTTCCACTACCACCACCACCAACACTCACTACTCATACTACTTACATGCGACTGCAGGCACTTCGGAGGTAAGGGCCAATTCCGTGGCCTTCCACCGAGGGAGACCCTTCCTTCGACTTGCCGTGCATCAGGGCGCTAATGTTTGCCGTGGGGGCCGACCCGAGGGCACTAATGCAATGTCAAAAAGGATTCCCAGGTCCACAACCGCACTGACATTACACTGCATAATTCATACGTATATAAGCTTATCATACCTTGTCCCCACATCCCGACTGCCTTTCCCCCGGGTCCCCCACCTTGTCCATGCATGAGGCATTGCTTGGTGATGTTTGTAGGCCTAAGCTCTGCACTGTCAATATCAGTGAGTGGGGTGTTTACCAGAGAGGGGTGATAACATCTCATCGACCACATACACACTGGTTGCTAGCACATAGAACTCGTGAGCGCATCACCAAGTATCTTGCACTATATGCCGGCCAATTTGGGCCTTTACCATAGTTTTGTTATTTCCTTGCCTTTCTCCCCGAAACAACCCCCCTAGCAATAGAAAAAACAAGAGCGGAGAATAAAAGCAAAAGCCACTAGAACCGCTTTACTATCTTCTCACAGAAGGAGAGACACGATCTTCATACCAATCTTTCTACCAATTTCACTCTCCCCACGGCAACAAATATGTCGTTTCTCTGGGGCCAGCGAAAGTCTCTTACCAAGATTCCTTTCAAGGCTCATCAGGTCTATCAGAAGGTCGGCGAGCATTCGGGAAGCTCCAGGACCTCGGACGACAACTCTCAGGACGGCCTGACGGAGAAGGAGATCCAGCAGCTCTGGGGCAAGACTCCTTTCTGGCGACGCCATGCCTCGCTAATCGTTGGCAACGCCATCATCTTTATCATCTACGCCGTCATCCTTGCTGCCGTAGCCTCCCATGTGCCGGCTCAGTGCAGAAAAGGCCCCAACCTGATCCATTCTCCTGCCTATGAAGCGATCGAGTGGGAGGAGTATACTTTCAAGGACAACTCCCAGACGCACGGTCCCTTCTCGGGCTACCCGCGCCCTGAGATTGACGAGAACTGGAACAAGCTCATTAACCGTACGTACAACACCACCATCACACACAACACACACACACCCAAATTTCTTCCATACTTGCCTGTACCGACCTCATGGCGCTTACAACCATTCCAAACCAGCCGAGAATATCAGGCTCGACAACGACGTCATTCGCCGCCTCGGCAGGGAAGAGCTGGCTGTCGCCCACCCTGATGGAACGGGATATCTCGGCACCTTGAACGTATATCACGAACGTGAGTGTCTCCCCTGACTGAATCTATAGGGAACTTCTTTCTGATGCAATATCTTAGTGCACTGCATCGTAGGTCTTCTGCTTGATCAAAGCTTCAGTCCGATCACCCGTTGTTGACCTTGTGTGTGTGTGCTGCAGAAACGCCTCTGGCAATACATGTACCCTGAGCATTACTGGGGCGAGCTGTCGGATGAGCAGAAAGAACTCAATAGACTCCACAACGGTATCTGCCCTTGTCTCATCATCTCTCCCTCCCTCCCATCAACCAATGCCTGGTGATGTTGTGTGAATCCACATTTGCTTACGTTATACTTCCAGAGCACTGCCTCGACTTCCTCCGCCAGTCCTCCATGTGTCACGCAGACGTTGGACTCATCACTTTCCAATGGGACCCTAACAACCGCATTCCCGTCGCCAACGCCACCACGCATCAGTGTGCTAAGTGGGACCCACTGGAGACCTGGGTCAAGGAACGAACCGTTGATATGATGAAGCCCGGCTGGCTCGTCCACCCCACTCAAGGTATGGCTATCACCACCATCAACAAATATCTCGCCAGATAGCATGCTGACCATTCTTACCAAAATTATAGGGCCTGCTTTTCCTGTCGGAGAGGGCGACCGCCTGGGAGCCAAACACAAGCCCGGATATGATCAGCCGCATCTTGTCGGCAGCAGTCATGGAGAACACGAGGGGCACTGAAAGTGAGACCAGTCTTAGGAACGTATGAGGAAGAAATATATGTATTCAGTGTATTGTGGAGTATCGATGGGAACGAAGGCCGTTTGTGTGTGAAGATTGTAAATCTGTTATTCACCCTATTTTCAGTACGCGTCTGGATCTCTCTGGATGAGAGCTTCAATTAGTATAAAAACACATACAACCCATGTCAAGTCGAAACGTTCTTAACTCTGCTGAGTGAAGGGGGAATCTAATGAAGACATTGAGAGTCTGTCAGCTCCCCTCCCGTCTTATCGGCAAGGCTTTGATGTCTTCTGATTTGGGCGTGGCGAATCTCCCGAGTATCATTGTGATCATCATTTTCCGAAATTCACCGCTTATTGGATTATATAACCCGTTTGTAAGGCAGCTTGTTCGTCTTGAGAAATAGAAATAGAAACCTCATCTGATATATCACTCGTTAATTTCTGCATCGAAAGTCTCAGCATGGAAAAAAAAAAATCGAAAAATC
The DNA here is from genome assembly GCA_014850475.1 of Cryphonectria naterciae. Taxonomy (NCBI): domain Eukaryota; kingdom Fungi; phylum Ascomycota; class Sordariomycetes; order Diaporthales; family Cryphonectriaceae; genus Cryphonectria; species Cryphonectria naterciae. The sequence goes on from JACWST010000298.1 coordinate 12,262, forward strand.
ATTATTTTAGACTTCTTGAATAGATCGGTTCATCAATTCCATAAGCACTCCATGCTGTACACACACTTGCTTTCGACGGTTTGTCCACTTGTGCTTAACACTTGTCTCCAGGACATAAGAAGGAAATCCCAATCTTGTCAGCATCAAGACCGCAGATCGTCAGGACGGCATTTATGACCCCGCCTATCCCCTCACCCGCCATAAAACCAGCCGCGACAGCAGTTCCAAACATTGCAAACGATTGTGGGCTCTGAACTTGCCAAATCCACCCGATGCCAGCCCCGATGGACATGGCTGACCCGCAGACCGTGTTTGGCAACAAAAATCCGAGGCTGATGATCATCATGTTGGGGTGGTACTTCCTGACCCACTCTCTCTTGCCTGTCCACACACAGTGTCGGACAAATACCATGAGAGCCCCGAACATAGCGAAGCCGATGCTGAACGTTTTTGCCGAAGATGGGAGAGTGAAGTTGGGACTTGTTACTGCAACTGCGACAGCTCTCCATGACGATACAGAGGGCGCTGCGAAGGGACAGTCTCGGGATGACTGCGTCAGGATGCACGGGTAGGCCGTGGCGAAGAGAACAAATACCGACGGTGCGAGAACTACGGCAACCAGCGTCCCTATGCTCTGCGCAAACCACTGAAGCCGCGGAGAGGTCCGGAGGAGAAAGCCAACCCGGAAGTCTCCGGTGAGATCTGGGACGTTGAGATGCTACATCAGTCCACTGCGTGCGGATTCAGGCTAGAGGCGCAACTACAGAAATATCAATACATACCAGCGGCTTGGTTCGCGCCCAAGCTTGCAAGTGCTCCTCCGATAAGGTTCAGTCTGCGGGCTTGCGTGACAGTCCAGCTGGCGTCCTTCGTTGTAGTCCCGAGTATGATCTGTGAGGCTTTCGAAGCAGCGGTCAGGGGAGTAATGTCTGGGTTTACCGTTAGAAAACAATCCAAGGTCCGCATTGATGACGCCTACAAACTTGCCTGTAGCACCGCTGGAATGGACTGCTATGAAGGAAAAGAAAAATGCAAGAAATAATGCGAGCAAGATCTCGCTGGCTGGCATTGCAAATTCCAATCTCATGGCAATGCACGTGATGGTGAGCACCGCAATAAGTCCAGGCAGCCACATCCAGATGGCTACCTGCTCATGGCGAGGGGCCGGGTCAATCGCGGGGCCGTGCATATCCTCGTCTTTAGCTTTCTCGTCCATGTCGGAATGATCCGTCGGGACCTCCATATATCCAGCGAATCTAGTTCTCTGAAAACTACCCAGCAGACCTCTCCACAGTACCCTTCCCGACAGCCAGAAGATTCTCCACTGGCATATGAGTTCTATCGATGAGAAACATGAGTTAGATATCTGCTCATCTATACTCAATAATGTCGAGTACAAACCGGCGAAAGAGACTGCAATCATGCATGCAATGCCAGGCCAGAGCAGCCAGTATCTCGGGCTGGGATGACTCGCAGAGGTGAAGTCGGCAGCCAGGCTTGAGTAGGAGAAGTAGCCGTCCCAGTCAGGATTCAACGATGCTGGACTTCCAAAGGCGATTCCGTGACGAACAAGATAAGGGCCAATGATACCCCTGTAACCGTTAGTACCAAACAACCAATGGGCGGATGGTTATGTGCGGAGGCTCACCAGGCCAGAAAGCTTCCTGCCAGGAAAGAAAACGACACATTCATGCCAGCCAGCATACCAGAGCCAATGAAGGCTGGACTCCATTCGATGAACCAACCCCAACTCTCCACCTTCAGCGCTGACTTAGACCCTGTCAGCAGGTACAGCCATGTGAAGGGATGCCAGTCCTGGGAATCAAGCATCAGCAAAAGGCTTCATCATGCTATGTCGGGCTCGATCTACGCTGTGTTTAGACCTACCCACAGAAAACCTGTTGCAAATTGTGACAGTACGCGACAGGCTATGGAGAAAATGAAAGCAATGGAGAGCCCCCGCATCTTCAAATCAGCTTCCCGGCCTCCATCAACAGCCAGGTGCATGCTTCGTATGGTAGTCGCAGTTGCGTACGAGGATGGGAACAAAAGTTGCAACTCCCGAGCCGCATGTATGACGAAAAAACTCCTTACTAGTCGTAGTCAACCGAGGCACACATTCTGTCTCAAGAGGGGCCGAAGCCACAGCGATCATGCTATGATTTACTTACGTGGAGTTGCAAATAACAGGCCGAAGTAGGCGCCCATTGTGGTGAGAACAGTTATTCGCCAGAAGTCTTGCAGTGGTGTTCGCATAAGGTTGAGTTGGTACATTGCAGGAATGGCCGAGACGAAGACGTTGCTCAGGCCGCCTGCTGCCGTCGCAATTGTTTGAGCAATATTATTCTGTATTCCATCAGTAAGATCGCGACAATATTATGAGCAATCATCACCGCAACAAAATGGACTCGCCTCCTTTGGACCAAAGTCACCCCCAAGAATTGGGATCCGGGTGCAGTATTTTGCGCATGACTTCAGTACGGCGAAGCCGACAATAGACTGAGGGTAATTATAGGTGTCAGCATCGCTTGTTTCGTCCAGGTGCTTCTGTCGTCGAGCCAGGACGGCGCGCTTACCCCAAAAACATTGGCCGAGCCTGTCCAGCCTGCCTTCAGCCCAACATAGATATTTGATGCGTTGACGAGGCCACCACACAGAATACCAACCACAATGGCTCTCAAGGTTAGGATGTTCCGATCTTCCTCTGGGAGATTATCAAATGGAAGATATGGATCACCAGGAGTGGATTCTGCTTCACTGCGTACATTTTCACCTAAGCGCATTTCTAGTAGTGGTGTATCATCCGTGAATGCATCACCAGGGCTGCACCCGCATGATCAGTGACACTGTATCATTTCTAGAGATTCATTTGGTAACACTTACTTCGAAACAGATTCCTCATCTGCTTTGCTGTGATCGAGTTCGCGTGATGCTGCCATGATTATCGCTGCGATTATCGCTGCACCAACTTGATACAGGCATCAGATTCGACGGCCTGCGGTGCTCCTTCAACTGCGCACTACTTCAGGAAGGAATTTTGAACCTCTTTGGGCAATTGTCAGGCTAGCGACAGAGAAGCAGCGCAGGGCTGTTCTCGGTGCTCACCGATTGGAGCTGCAAGCCAGATACGACAGTGCCAAGTTGATCAATTGATTGATTACAGGGGACGTTATCTCCGCCCAGGCTCCCGGCATGCAACGGGGCTACTGATAAGCACTGGAAGCTCCAAATAATATGCAAGGTCAGACTCGCCTGTAGATATACTGCATAGTAAGATGGACGTTAACGAGTCTCCGCTCTTTGGAAGTACCCAATAACGTTTCCACAAGTCTACCGCGACTTACGAAGTGCATGTCAAGAGGGTCTGTCTGGCTTAACGGATTACACCCTTGAACCTCACACCAACTTGCAGCAAAGCGATGTCGACTCCTAACACTGGGCCACAGCAGAAGCATGATTATGGAGGTATGTTTCCTAAGCCACTGATCTGCGAATTGTTGTTCACCGAAACTTGCTTATCGTAATCATAACCTCAAGCTCAGATGTTTCGAGATCTCTGTCACAGCCCTGAGAAGCTCGACTTCATTACAAATCCTATGACCATTAGTTCTCGTACGTCTGGTAAAGCCAAATACAAGGATGGAAATCTGGTCAATAATTCCCAGGAGGTAGTTGAAATGCACGATTTTTTTGTTTTATTTTATTGATCAGGACAAATCTTTATCGCAATAGCGTTTACAGCTAAACAGGCAAAGCATCATACAACATTTCTAGTAATTACAAAACGTACCACGGTTTTTGGCCGCGGTATCTATACCCCAATGCAATTTCCCGGAGCTTCGGGAACCACTATACAAAGTAAATAGAGATGGGTGGTCAGCGTTGTTCCCTTAGAAGACGTAAGGTGCGGTATAAATGTACTCACAGGTGTTCCAAGACCACTGGCAGCGTCCCAGCCTTTTCGGGCTGGAAATCCGGTGGTGTTGCAGCCAAAATTGCTACCTTTCGTGACGTCCTTGAACGCATCAGCCCCAACCGAGTACAGCAGCGGGTTGAGAAAACCCAAAGGCGATTTGCCTTCGGCGATAAGTGCATCATTGACCAGCGCGATCAGAGAAGCAAAAGCGGGCGCTGAAGCACTCGTTCCATCTCGAATATGTGCTCTTCCGTTCCACATGACAGCATAGTGGTAGCCGATCGCAGAAACATCTGGATAGCCCCGTCCAGCAGCATTATAAAACGGCGCAAGATCTGTGTCTAGGTCCTGCAAGTACTGTGCAACATGCTTTTCCTGCCACTCTGGCCGTTGAAAGTAGTTGCTAAAGCCGCCGCCGGATACGAACCATCCACGAGCGTCAAAGCCTACGATTTCTGGCCCGACAAGACGTGTGGCCCCAACAGAAGTGACGTATGGGCAGGATGCCGGAAACTCCGGCAGGAACTGTGGCGTTTCAGACCCATCGTTGCTTGTGCACTGGCCTGCTTTGCCCACGCCATGGTCGCCGCTTGAAAAGATGACTGATACCCCTCGTGCCCCTAGTTGAGCAAATTCGTTGCACACTCTTCTAGCATACGCTTCGGGAACACTCTGCTCACTATCGGCATATGAAGTCGAGATCACCGCAGGTAGCTCTTCCTGTGCTAGTATATACTGGAGCCAATCCAGGTACTATGCATGCTGAGATCAGTACGGTAACAAAAGCCACCTCGACAAGGTCATTACGTACCGGCTCATTTGTATTATCAGGAGTCGATGAGTCGCCACGGAACGGAGGCTTTCCACCCACATTATAGGCAGTCACGGGGACCGGATGGCTGTGTGCAATGATCGTTTGAATGTCGAGAGCTCCCTCGAAGTCCATTGAAAGTTCCAGCTGCTCTGAATTCAAAGGCGTCTGCTGGTCTCTTCCACCATTGACGACCTCCGTCTTAAACTTGTAGGCCGCGTTTGCTGCTGCAGCGTCTTTTCGATATGTGTTCAAAAAGATGTCCAGATCTGAGCGGTTGTTCGATTGTCCGTTGTAGTTAACAAGTCCAATGCCATTTCTTTCTGAAGCAGTGGGGCTGTACCCAAGCGAGCCATACATAGTTCGTACGCAAAACGGAGACACAACCAAGCGGTTGCATGCCTGAGCTACTGTCGGGCTGCTGGGGAAGTCCTCTTCTTTGGGCACGTCAATGTGACCGCGGTCTAAGAGGTCTTCTTCCACCATCTCCTCGAAAGTCGGCATCCGTCCGTCCAGAAACCACTGAGGCTCAGGTGGTTCGGTATTTTGTACTTGCGCTTCCAATCTCAGGAAAGAAGTAGTCGGCTGGATTGTGTCGATGTGATCATGCAAGTATTCTGGTAGAGACCATTCCGAAGCCCGGACACGGGTTTCGCTATCATGCTCATTTGAGTGAATATGGAAACTCGTGTTCAACAACAGCTGGACAGTCTCTACCGGCACGGAGATATAGATCCAGTCTTGAGCTGGGCTAAAGTTGAAGCTGTCGATACTGTGTGCGCGCAACTGGAGCGGGATCTTCAATCAGCATCTTTCCCTTCTATCTCTCTGCTCTCCTCCTCTTATCTCAAACAGGACCGGGAACGACTTGTGAGACAGCGTTTGAAACGAAGCTTAGCTGAAGTGGCCATGCCCGTCCCGTTGAAAGAGCCGAGTCAGAAGAAAAGCACGAACCCATTCCGAAACTAATTCGATCGTTTCCTCCGCAGGTCTTATTAGGTCATGGACAACCGAAGCCGACAGGTGCTGTCCGTAAAGATCATGTGCCGGGTTGGACACTACATGCTAATTAGTAATGCATGCGGTAGTAAAGGATCATTGAAGCTGTCCCTACCGTGGCTGAGCTTCCTCTCAAGATCCTCAAATCTGCCCTGTCTGAGCGCGATCTGAAGATCCAGGATATGATCTGGAGGAGCAAGGCTCGTGCGATGCCATCCTTTTGGGGTTGGGTGCCTCTCTTTGACTCTGAGGATTGACCTATGTGAAATTTCATTATATGCACAAGATGCCTTCGCGAGCAAGAGCCCCAGCAGAACGACGAGGAACATTGACCGTGACGGCATGGCCACTTTACTCCTATGAGACCAAAGATGAAAGTGGTGAGAATATTGATAGCAAGATGTGTTCAATCAACATAGAATAATTAATTTTTGACGAGGAATTACAATAGATTCCTAATAGTTTCCAGGCATTGATCGTTGAACCCTGGTCTGTCTAACAGTGACTGCGCCGCGCAGCATAGATTACCACCTCGGGGACGTTTTCGGACATCTAGATTGGCACTTAAGCAGTGGGGACACTCAAGGATAGTTCGTAGTGGGGGGGGGGGGGGCGGGCGGCCGCCTCCTGCAATGTTATCCACAATAATGGAACTACTACCCTAGGGCCCAGGGCCCAGACTCCGCCCCGGCAA